>QANT01006399.1:0-39578 GCA_003254885.1 Purshia tridentata
TAATAGTATTTGTTTAAAAATTAAAGAAAATTATAATATATGAGTTAAATATGATTATAAACAGATAGTCCTAACCAAATTAGAGTTGATTAGTATTTAATACAAATACAAAATGATATGACATTGACAGGAACATGACTAATTACTAACACAAATTTCCACCTCATCATTTTACTCATTCTTGTTGTTTTAGCTCATTTAATAATTGAGTATTTTATTAATAAGCCACAACTTATCAAATTTTTTAGTTTTAAGCCACAACAAATACAATTCTTTATTAATAAGCCACAAAATATATTTTTAAGCAAAAAAAAAATTAGCTATAAATATATAAAAACAAAAAACAAAAAATTAAGTAAAGTATAATTCTATGAAATTATAAAATGTAACTCTTGACATATAACGTTAGAACAAAAAAATTAAACCAAAGTGTAACTAAAAAAAACCCAAAACTAAATCTTAACTCAGTAGAATTACACTTTAGAAATGAAAGAATTACACTTCATGACAGTATGAGTTATACTTTCCAAATAAGTTACATTTTTATTTTCTATATTATGTACATGACTCAGAATTATGTAATTCTATTAGAGTTGCACTTTACATTTACAGAATATTATTCATGAATTCATCTTGGTAATTTTGTAAGAGTTGCACTTTGCATTTAGAGAGTATTATTCATGAATTCATTTAGGTAAATTTTATAAGAGTTGCATTTTCGTGAAGAATTTGTTTAAGTAATTTTCTAACAGTTACACTTCTTGTGACGAATTTGCAGGGTTGATTGCACTAGAAGAACAGATTGATCAGACCAGAGTATTGACGCCAAACCAGAGCTGGAACTACTTTTTAGAAAAAGTAAAGGTCAGCCATAAGGACTGCTACCTCCATTTGATGGGGATCGAAACTCATATTAATCTGAGATGGAGATCTCAATATCCAACTAGTATTTGGAATTTTTCTTCAATAATGCAAGTGAAAGCAGAAAAAACATTATTCATAGTCATCGTACATGCCGGAGGAAACTAATTAAATAAATTAAAAGCTTAAATAATGAAACTCATAGGAATAGTCCAATTGCAACAGGGAAGGACCCATGAAGTAGAGAAATAATTTTGATAAAGGGCATTTATATCTTTTTGAAACCGCATCTTCAGAAATACTATAAACAAGTGGCCATTGAACAAGGACTTACAGTATTCATTCACTTGGTCGCACATTTTCTTGCTATAATAGTAATCGTCCTTGAGATTAACCCCGTCCATAATATTTTTGAATTCCTCCAAATATTCTGGGTTTTTAATCCCGTTGAGCTTTATGATCTCGTTTTTCTGAAGTAGTTCAATATCCTTCAAGGCACTGATGAGACACTTCATAAGAAAGGCATATGATGTAGCGCCAGATGTCCCGCTAATACACCATTGCTCGTAAGAAATCAGGTTCTTGAAGAGTGAACTCGACGTCTCGNATGAACAGTTGGAGAATTCTGATTATGTAAAAGATTATGGCTTTAAAATAAAAAAAGGATAAAAAAAGGGCTTGAAACTAATAGTAATAAAAGCAATGGCTTAAGACTGAATGCAAGAATTAATTGTGGCTTAAGAGTAGTTTACCTAAAAATTATTTAGTCATTTGATTTTCATTATAATTATTTAAATGTCTATCGAAAATTTGTGTTCATCTATTTATTTGAACACAATTAGCTAATTAAAAGTTGATTAAATGAGTTCCAATTTAGTTTATTTTTTGGTAAAAATAATTTTTGAATAAAGATCTTAAAAATGAACGGTTCGGATTAAAGATAGTGTTATGTAGGTGGTTAAGTGTGTGTGTGTGTGTCTACTTACTTAACTGAACTGAAAGCAAATTATATATTGAGGTTTAGCAATAGCAAAATTTTCAGAAAAAGTTAAGTACAACATAAGTTTTGGAAATCATAATGCAATATGTAGAAAACAAAAAATTCCCCTGTGACAAAATTTAATTAAACCCCCTGCTTGCTTACAGAGAATTACAGTGTCTAAACTCTTGCAGAGATTCCTTGAATCAAACACGATCAAGTTACTTGTATCTGCTTCGTTTCCAGTACCATCAAGTATGGGCTGCCCTTTGATGCATTCTTGGGAATGATTTTTGAAATAAATATTAAGGCACAATTCAGAAGATTAACTTTCAAATGTCAGACTTGTCTCTGGATACCACACAGAATATGAACATAAATATCGATGATAAGTAACTATTTTATCTTAATCCAAATGATCCATGCTTTAACAATATGCTGTGCCTTCATGCATCACAATTAACTTTCAGACAACCAAGGATTGGATTTTAACCCATGCAGAACATCCAAACAATTTGCCACTTCACTTCTGCAAGAGCTATAACAATCAATATATATATATATATAGATATGCAATTTAATGATAATTTAACTTAGGTTTTGCGAATGAGTCGTTAGATCAGATATGAATGGTTGATATGCATCTTACCCTATATATAAACCAGCCCAAACTGACAAGCTAGTTTTCCTAATCCCTCATTATTCACATACTATGATACTTCTAGTAAAATATATGTATGGACATCAAAATTCCATACCAGCACCGTACACATTACATGCTGCATAATCACAAAGGTTAAATAACTACACTGTTTCTTGATATATTGACCAATTGCTGGTTGTGGGCTGACGAAAAATTGGAAGTTATCAATTATCAAGACGTTACTTTCAGACACAAGCACCCACTGGAAAGTTTCCCATATTCCCAAGTTTTTCTTGGCCTGTTTGAATGGCAATCCATCAGTGCCACACAGCCCCTAGTTTTGCGCCACACAGCCCCTAGTTTTGTTTAAAGTAGCGAAGTACAATGCACAAAACAACTGATTAAAGCAAGCGTCCAACAGAAATATGATAAAGCCAACTTGACAGACACATATATGACACAAGGGGAGAGAAAGAGAGATGCACATGATGGATAACTTAAACAGGGAAAGTTTTTCTTGCAAAAATGAAAGAAACAAAGCTTGGTTTACGAGGGAGATCTTGATTGACCTGTTGATCAGAATATATATAAAAGTATATACAGTGAATCACATGGGGTTTTTTTCAGCTGGACTTTTTGCTCCTTTAAAGGCACCCAAGCAATTATTCTTTCAACAAGGTTAATCTGTAACTACCACATCTTCCAATCTAACTACCCTCTATATAATATTGGTAAATACAATATTTTCTGGGCCTATAAATACTCCTCTGTATTACCTATCTTCTACATCAGGATTAGAGAGAATAAATGAGATGGAAGTACCTGTGATAGACTTTAATGAGTTCAATGGGGAAGAAAGGAGCAAAACGATGGCTCATCTGCACCAAGCTTGTGAGAAAGGGGGCTTCTTTCAAGTACAGAGGATCACTTTTCTTTTATTTATTTTTTTCCTTTTTCTTTTTCCCAAATCTAAATGGATATCTATTTCACATCATTTTGACAAATATATTGCATACTATTTGCAGGTTGAGAACCATGGAGTTGATAAAAAACTGATGGAGAAAGTGAAGCAATTGATAAATGCACACTATGAGGAAAATTTGAAAGAGAGCTTTTATAAGTCAGAGATAGCCAAAAGCTTAGAGCAAGAATCTACCTCTGACAGAGACTGGGAAATCGCCTTTTTCGTTTGGCATCGCCCCACATCTAATATTGAAGAAATTCCAAACCTCTCAGAGGATCTTCGGTGAGTCAATTGTCAATAGGATGGCAGAATCATAACTTATGAACTATAGACTGAAACTTCAAATCATATGTATATATGTACTGTGTATTGACTTTTATGCATGAAATGCAGCATAGCAATGAATGAGTACATTTCTCAGGTGATTAAGCTGGCAGAGAAACTTTCTGAGCTCATGTGCGAGAATCTCGGTTTGGAGAAGGGTTACATGAAGGATGCATTCTCAGGTAGCAAGGGTCTTTCTGTGGGGACAAAAGTGGCAAAATACCCTCAGTGTCCACAGCCAGAACTTGTGAGAGGACTTCGAGAGCACACTGATGCTGGTGGGATCATACTCTTGCTTCAAGATGACCAAGTTCCAGGTCTCGAATTCTTCGGAGATGAAAAATGGGTTGCAATTCCACCATCCAAGAACAACACCATCTTTGTGAACACAGGTGACCAAGTGGAAGTGTTGAGTAATGGGAGGTACAAAAGTGGTTTGCACCGTGTCCTGGCAGACAAGAATGGAAGTCGACTCTCCATTGCTACCTTCTATAATCCTGCTGGCGATGCTATTATCTCTCCAGCTCCCAAACTCTTATACCCCAATCACTTTCGTTTTCAAGATTACCTGAAGCTTTATGCCACCACAAAGTTCTCTGACAAGGGCCCAAGATTTGAATCCATGAAACAAATTGCCAATGGGCATGATGGGTTCCTTTACTAAAAGTACCATCATATAAATTCTGTGTTTCTCACTCATGAGTTTTTCTTCTTCTTTTTTTATCTTTTAATGTTATTATGTCATCTAAATAAAAAATCATTCAAAGAAGAAAAAAAAAAAAAAAAGATAGACTTGCCAACAAGAGAATATGCACTGTTTATTTCTTCTTCTTCTTCTTCTTCTTCGGTTCTTCTTCCTTGTTTTGTTTGTGATTGAGGGTTCTTAATAGCTAAAACTGGTATCTCTTATGCTTTCAAGAGGAGGCAATATATATTTTCATCATCTCTCTTTTGTTATTATGATTATAGAATTGTTGAGGAATATTACTCACAGTAGGTGAGCTACACAATTGAACCATTCCCCCCAAAATGATTTATACCCTTGCCGCAGAAGAAATATCTCCTATATCTTTCATATTAGTTCTTTGTATTTCATGTTTTACTAGTAAAGTATCAAAGATTAGTATGATAGAAAAAAAATGAATGACTAAACAGGTTAAACACAACCACATAGTAGCATAATTGCTTTAGACATTGCTTGAATACCGAATGGTTTAAAACATAATTGTAGTTTAAAATGAACAGAAAAACCAGCAGCTTAGATAACTTTAGTGAATCAAGAGTGAATCCCAATAGTTTAAATTGGTTTGCTCTAAGACTAAAATGTTTGTAGAACCACAAATTAGCTAATTATATAAAAAGCATCTTTTGAAATAAGATCTAAAGGGTGTCCAAAATGTACATTCTCAGAGACCGACGGGCTCACGGCACAAAAACTCATTCAAAGAGTTACAATACAAAAGCTACAAGCCAGCCAATTTACATAATATAGATTTGGTCAAGAAGGTTTTGTTCTGCTCAACTACTGTAGTCAATATAAGCTTGTGCGGCTTCAAGAATGGAGAACATTTTGTGACTAAACATAACAAAAAGTTCCCAAATTTCAGAGAGTTGGAAAAACTTTCAGCCAATTGCTGAACCTGGTAAACAATATGGTTAACTGAATTTTGTGTTAAATGAACATTATGATTCAAAATGCTTTGGAGCAGGTTAAACAAGGATTCTGTCCATACCATTTTATCAGTTATCAGATATTGGTGGCAAGGAAGACAGATGACTCTCCTCTCATCTTTTTCTCCGCACAGCAGCTTCTGACAGAAAGAAGAAACATGAGCTGGGTGCAAGCATTCCTTGATGATGCGCACAATCACATCATATATGGGGGTGTTGATGCCATCCTGCCGAAGAATCAGTGGAAATAAGAGTGCATACTCACTGGCCCTTTGATGAAGCTTGCAGTACTCTACTGTTGCAGTCACTAGCACACGAGAAGCTGGTTCCTCAAGAACTAATAACTTTGGAAGGATGATCGAGCACAGAACCTGGCTTGGCCAAGCAAGCTCTTCTTCACTTCCACTTGTAAGATGAGAAAGTAGAACTGAAGCAGTCTCATCATCAGCTAGCCAAGGTTCAATCAGACTCAAAACTGTGAAAGAATCTCCTCCTTTGTCTAAGCAAAGTTCGCGAATTTCATTCGCTAATTCTACAGTTTTACTAGTCGACTCAAAATTCACAACCTGAGCTTTCAAACTAACTGCCTTTTTTTGAATTTCGGGTTCAAGATGAACACTTTTTGGATAATCAATATTAATTTCCTCCACAACATTAGTCATATCCTCATCTTCGTCCTCTCCAACTTGACTGAATGAACCACTGTTGTTTTCACTATTACCATACAATGTCCTCGAATCCAATTCTTCGGGTGATACAGGAAGCCATGGCAGAGCCAAATCACTAGCAATTGCAGCATCCTTAAGCCAACCCGGCACAGCATCAAACTCATCCTCCCCGAAATCCAAATTCAAGCAAGAAATCCACTCGTAATTCGAATCAGACACTACATCGAGCAGATTACGTGCAGCCCTCTGTACCCAAAAATCAAGCTCATGGTCACCACTCAAAACGTTCCGGGCAAGCTTAGCCAAGTCCCTGTCGCAAAACCTTTGACGGTCAAAAGCGAGAAACGATAGAACCCGCGACTGAACCATGTTGGGTAGAGTCTGTATGAACATCACCCTGTTCATCAAAATTCACTATTAGTAGCCAAAACCAATCAAAACCCATTAGCAATTAGAGTTTGAATTTTGACCTACTTATTTGTACTAGGAGGCCGAGACGAAGATGAAGAAGAAGAATCGTCAACGGCAATTGTGTCCAAGGGTTTCATTAGCAACGAGAGGAGAGAGCCTGTGGTAATTGGGGACGTAGTTGATGATGAGGCACTGAAAAATTGCTTCAACCACATAGACGCTTCGGATTCCGGTGCGGGAGAGTTCAAGAAGATGTCGAAGAGTGGGACCCATTGCTCCATTTTCGCTCTCTCTGCAACTCTGTAACTCTGTTCGGCTCGGGGTTTTACTTTTAAGAGTTTAATAAGACGCGGGAAAGTTAAATGTTCGTTAACTTACAAGGATTGGGAGTTGGGGGTTTTAGTGTGTTCTTGTTGCCAAACGGAGCCAGAAAGCCGCCTTGGAACTTGTAAATTTTAATCCGGGTCTTAAGCGGCGGTACTTGGGAAACTCGCCAAGCCAGGAAGTTCGGTTGCCACGTTGCGTTTGACAGTTAAACGCAATATGGCGGGTGAGTGCGAGTGTGGCTAATCGCCTTATATGCGCTTGCGCTTTGGTTTAGAGCTTTGTATAATCACTTTTGACAAACGCGGTTTCACTTTCTTCATGTAATTTCAACGGATCAAGCGCTTTGTGAATTTTTTCAAAAATAATTATTCTTTTCATCAGAAAGCTTTTTGTAGTTGGGTGTATTGTAAAATTGTATTTCATGATGTGTCTAATCATTTAATCAACATTAATCATAAGGATTTGGCTTGAGTTTTAAGTTATTGTCATTAATTGATTAATCATAAGGATCAATTAGCTTGAGTTTTAAGTTATTGTCATTAATGATGATGTAAATTAATTCTCACTACAAGATAATTTGAATTTGACAAAATACTTACTTCAAAATATAAGAGTTAAATTGATGAAGTAGAGCATTATTAAAACAAATTAAAAACATCTTACATGTACTATAGTTATATAATGTGTGAACTTATAGTGAATAGAAAAATATCACTGATAGTTATTTTTTCTCACAAACTTATTTTAAAAGATGAATAAAATATTTAAAAAATGCAAATAACACTCCCCTTACTCAACAAGCCTCATGTAAATTATTGGTATGTTGCTAGTGCATCATGATTTTAAACACTTGACCAATAAAACATCTATTTTTGGCTGAAAGAAGATCTTCTACCTTAACCAATAGAATAATAACACAGTGTGACTTACAAGAACCCCCCTCTGCCAAAGCACACAAAAATAGGTGCACCCTTCACACACTGTACACACCCAAATGCATTAAAAGCACAAAACCCAATCCAAAATCCAAAGCATTACATTCACACCAAATACAGAGTAAAAACGCCACACAAAACCCATTTATCACCAGAAGCACAGCCCCAACACCAGTCTCTCCAAGCTGTCTCTCCAAATTTAGTCCACCATGGGAGTGAGCAACAAGATCACTGCAACTCTAAACTTCATGGCCCTGCTCTGCTCCATACCCATTATGGCCTCCGGCATATGGCTGGCCTCCAAGCCCGACAACGAGTGCATCCACGCCTTCCGGTGGCCGGTCTTCGTTCTCGGCGTCCTGATGCTGCTAGTCTCCCTCGCCGGCTTCGTCGGCGCTTATTTTAACAAACAGGGTCTTCTGGCTCTCTACCTCTTCTGCATGGCCGCCCTCGTTATCCTTCTTCTTGTGTTGCTCATCTTTGCTTTCACAGTCACCAGACCTGACGGAAGCTACACAGTGCCCGGTAGGGCCTACAGGGAGTACCGCCTTGATGGGTTTTCGAAGTGGCTCCGAGACTATGTCACCGATTCTGAAAATTGGGGGAAGATAAGGGCGTGTTTGGCTGATTCTGATACTTGTCCTAAGCTTAACCAGAATTACATCACTGCTGACCAGTTCTTCATGGCTCACATCTCTCCTCTTCAGGCAAGTTTATCTCTTATTCTCTTTTTCTTTGCTTAGAATGGTAAAAATAGTTTTTTTTTTTTTTTCAAATATGGTTTTGAGTCTTTGACTGTGAGTCTGTGATTTTTGATTTAATTACTGTTTTGATGGACAAGAAAGCAACCTTTTTAACCCATTTCCAAAAAGAAGCTGATGGGGGTGCTTATCTTTAGCAAGAAAGAATGACATCATCTGATGCATACATTGACTGTTTACTTGGTGCATCCCAACTGGTCGTTAGTTCCTCAAATCCCTTTCTTTCCCAGATGCCTCATTGTGATTGTTATCTTATGGAAATTCAAATTACCAGGTGAAACTGAGATTAAAGTGGTGAGTGAATTTTCTAGAATATGACAGAACTAGATCAATAGAATCTAGATGTGCGGGGCAGAAATTTCCTGAAATTTATATACAGCAGAGTAGGACTAGGAGTGGGGGTGGGACCCACCAATTGGGTTTTTATTGTACAAGCCCACACTATACATCAACCTCTCAATGTGATCCATGAATGAGCTGGGGTAGCCTAACTCAGCGTGAGTTGAAAATGATGAAAAAGAAGACACATAGCCTCATGATGTGTCGGGGCACCTCAATGAAATATTGGATGCCAATTGGTTCTCAATTATTATAAGAAATCATGCAGGTTAGGCCAAATTAAAGTAACCCAAATAACACAATTGCTCTCACAGTTTGTATATATTCAAGAAGATTATAATGAACGTAACATATTATGCTTGCCAGTTGTCAGCATTAGACTCATATAGTGACAAAATTTGGTGGGAGGTTTTTGCCCTTTACCCCTTTTTTATTTTTGTCCCTTATTATGATCATGATTCATGATTATTATTATTATTATAACATTGTTCTTGTTTTACAGTCAGGATGTTGTAAACCTCCAACACTGTGTGGATACAATTATGTGAATCCAACATTGTGGATAAACCCAGTGAACCAAGCAGCAGACCCGGACTGCTTACTGTGGAACAATGACCAAAACCTGCTGTGCTACAATTGCAATTCCTGCAGGGCTGGTCTGCTAGGGAACCTGAGGAAAGAATGGAGAAGAGCCAATGTGATCCTCATAGTGGCAGTGGTGGTCCTCATATGGGTCTATCTTATTGCCTGCAGTGCCTTCAAGAATGCCCAAACAGAGGAACTCTTCCGCAAATACAAACAGGGTTGGGTTTGAGTTAACCCATTTGCCAAACACACCCCACTTTTCACATCACTGGTTTTTGCTTCTGTTCCTTCTTATCCCTTCTGATCAATGTGTCGTTGTCACTAGTGTTGTTGTAGACTTGTCGTGCACATATTTGATATTCCTCTGTTGTTCTTTTTTCTGTCTAGAATGCATGGATGAACTTAAAGTGACATTCTGAGAATAGAATCCCATTGATCAGCTTTTCTTTAGTAATAGCATTAGATGCTTCTGTTATGCTTAGTGGTCCTTCTGGCTTCTTGGACAGATCTACTTCTTTTAATATTGGTAACATTGCAGCTTACTCTCACGCGCACTCATGCAAACACTCTTTTTAATGCATATGACAACTGAAAAATGCACCGACTTTACCGACTATGGAGACCAACATGACAACCCCAAGATCTCCCACGATTATTTCTTTAATATGATAATAAAACAAGGATCAATGTGGTCAATATTATAGTTGAAATTTGTTTCCCCATTTGAGATTTTGAAAACTCTGCTTTTACCTTTTTCAGATATTACTAATCAGAGGTACCCAATAGTCAATACAATCAAATTTAGGAGAATGTAAAATGCAAAGCCTTGCTTAACACTTATACATCTCGGCTTTTTCACTCATTGCCAATTCTAACATAAAGACCTGAAATGGTATCAGCACATATATCCACAAATGGAACCACCTCGGTTGGCTTACATGCACATTGGAGTGAAAATTGTACAGATTAATTGGCCAAGTTCACTGACTATGAACTTTTATGCTTCTGTCACTGATTTTAAGTAACTCTATACTGCAGATAACTTTCTAGAGTATACAATGTACATGGGATCTGAGCGTCCAGGGTTTGGGGATATATCCACCGCCTGCACGCAGTAGGGGTTTGTAATATTATACACGAACACACATTTTACTTGTGGATTACAGTAAGTCTATTTGGCACTGAGTGAGGCCACTTCAAACGGAGAAAGAAGGCATTATTTAATTACCTGAGAAGGCTCAAATCCTCCAGCATAGTGGAAATATGACCCCACAATCAAACCATGATCAACATCACCAGTTGATGTCCATATTGAGATTGCTTTAGTCCAAAAACAACGGTTGGAGAAGCTGTTTTCAGACATTTGCATTAAGTTAGAAAAGGTTCAGAAGAGAGACCTGAAAGATTAAGAAAAACAAGAGAGACCAACTAAAGCCGTCTCTCTCTACCCCCACCCCCTTTGTTTTTCCTGCAAAATTAATGAGGTGTAAAATGTATCCATGCAGTATTGCGATTGTAAAATCACCAAGTGATTAGAGTTTAGATGTCAAAGATGTCAAACTCCTTATGAGATCCTAAGAAGGGATGACTTCATGAAAATTATCTTATGCTTTAGATTTCAAATTTGCACCTAAACCTGAGAATGACACCATATTTATCTGAATTAGTCACCTCATTATTGCAAGTCCACCTGGCTTAAGAATCCGGCACATTTCCTTGAAAACATCAATAGGCTTTGTTATATAATCAACACTAACCTGCAATATGAAATTTATTTAAATATGACAGGAGTATAAAACATAATATCTTTCAAAATAAAGCGAAAAGAATGATTGCCTCAAGGAATTATCATCAGAATTCTACCAGGAGATGATAAAATAACTAAGAGATGGAAAAAGATGCACTTACCACATTAGTAATCACATCAAAGGAATTATCTTCAAAGGGAAGTTTAGGGTTCACATTCAAGTCTTGCACAACATACTCTGTCAAAACCTACAAAGTGAAATCAATGAGGATATTTTCATATCATCAATACAATGATATTATATATGTATGCTATGATTAGTCAATAATTAAACCATGTCTAATGAAGAGAAGACGTACAAGCTTCACTTTATTATGCAATTTCATAGAGATCTCTGGGCTCTGGCAATTGTTCATTACACTCATATGAATCTTTTGCTAAAGAAATACATGTTACCTGTGAGCTTTTGGTGAAAATGACTGCTTATAAAACAAATCATCAGAAAAGAGTCTAATTAGACTCTCTTCTCAAAACTGAACAGGTTAATAGTTATAGAGAATTTGCTCTATGGGACTTAGTTTTACTTTAAACCCATTGAACAACAATGACAGTCATGTAAGATGATTCCCAATTAAGGGCCGTGATGGAATTGAAATTTCAAGATAAACAGCTTGAGTGTCAACATATTCAGATTCTGAAATGAACAAGTACCGGATTCCGCTTGAGTTCTTCTTCATTCATGCCCATTCCAACGATTCTGTCTTGCTTGTATCCTGGTGGAAAGTGACTGACCTAGATATATTATCAAAGACATGATTACTAACACAATCGGCAGCAATATGGAACAAGGCTCACACTATAACTTAAAGTCTCACCCAACTGCTACACATGTCCAGCATGCTCACTCCTGGAGTGTTGCTAGGAGGAAACACCTTAGAATAGTACTTGGTCAGTGCCGCAATCGCCGGATCATCAATATGTGTCACAAAGCGTGGAGCCTCATAAAACAATGAGTCTGATGACCTGATGAAATCAAATTTTTACTGTTCAGAACTTATTAAACTTAAACCCAATGTTAAGCTAAACTTTCAGCAAAGGAACACTAAAACGTGAAAACTTAAACACAATTTAGAGGCTTTACTCGTCAAAACGCTGAAAATCCTCCTTCTTGTAGGGAAACTGCTGAGGCCATTCAACATTCTTCAATATCTTCAATTGGGCACAAAACATAAGAAGATTGAGCATGCCAAATAGAGTCAGTCACAAAAACTCCCAAATTAAACAATAGGTTAAAACTAAGAATTCAAAAAATAGATAAAGAAGTGACCCAACAACAATCAAATGGCTATGTTTGCATAACAGGGTTTGTGAAGCAAAGCCCAATACTTGAGTTCAGGTTACTAGCTAGACTTAATTGCTCAATTATACATAAACCCTGAATCCCAGATAAGAAATGCGAATTTTCCTATGAAAATTATAACTTTGGAATCAAAACAGCACCTGTCCATCATCAAAATCCAAAATTGGAGAAAACCCAGAAAGCAAATCAACAAAACAGAGATCGAAACACTACCTCTTCAAAAGAGGGACCACTATTGAGCCTTGCAGAGGCAGTGAAAGATTTGCCGCCAACTGCACCAGACATGTTCATCAACTGAGCCCAAAACGAGGCCCCCAGGCCCAACACCAAACGGCGACGAGCTCTACCTCCACTTTTCCACTTGTTTAGTACTTTTGCTAGACTAGGAACGGACCCAACAGCACTAGTAACCGAATATGAGGAAGAACAATGATATACACTAACACCCGCCAAAGTTGGTAGCCGATGATGGAGTCCGAGTCCAATACATTTGGGCATTTTTTAGTTTCACTGACACGTAGAGAGGAACCAACTACCGTTTGATAAAAATGAAGATGATGTAAACATTGGAGAGAAGTCTTTCTGAGACTCTGGTTTAGATTATCTGAAATTGGATCACATTATTTGTGGTGAACTTGCAGTTTACGTGGCCATCGCATGCTAGTGTTCTCATGCAACACATGTGTTTTTTTTTTCTTTTTGGCCAGGGACATAGAAAACACATGTTAAACATAAGGAAAACAGATAGTTATATCCGAAAAATGCTTTTGTATACGTGATTTGTACAGATGGTGGGTGAATTTACACTAATAGTAGAAAAATAACCTCGTTAAAAGCTAAAACTCAAAGGTTAAAAATATGTGTTTTTCATGTATAATGTTGCTATTACAGTGGAAAATCCTTTATGGAATTCAATTTAATTAATTGGTACTTTTAGAATTGGTTCCCCCACTAAATGGACTAGTGGCAATGGGGCAAACCTGTCAACCCAACGCTGAATGACAGGGCATTCTCACAGTCTCTAGTTTCAAGGCTTTGGTAAGAATTTCAATATCTTTCCCTGTGTATAGTTTGAGTTTCAAACGTCACACCTTCCTTTGGCTCCGAATGTTGCAAATACTCAAATATTCACTCAATCAACTGCATTTAGTCTTTCCTTCAGCCCCTTGCTTAGTTTTTAGATTTCCCCCTT
Organism: Purshia tridentata; assembly: GCA_003254885.1. NCBI lineage: Eukaryota > Viridiplantae > Streptophyta > Magnoliopsida > Rosales > Rosaceae > Purshia > Purshia tridentata. Next base: position 13,768 of record QANT01006399.1, read on the forward strand.
TTTTTAAGTTTCTTGTGTTTGTGTATGACTATATCCTAAGCTAGTGACTTGCTCTCTAATTTGTCACTTGTTTTAAGTTTTTTATAGTAATAACATAACGCTCTAGAGTTCCAACCTTTTAGAGTTTGCATAAAATTAAAAAAGTTGGTAAAAGGTGCATGAATGCGTATCGATTCATCTTTGTTGAGGAATTTAAAAATATCGGTACGAGCTAAAGACTTAGATCTATCATCTACCTCAAATTGCAAGAAGACAAAAATGTGTTGTTGTTGTAGATAGGTAGGTAAGGAAGGGGACACAAGAACATTAGCATTTGAGAAAATGGAAGTTCCAAAATTGGTGACAAAAGAAATAGTACTTCTGACTAGACAGTGTAGTAATCAAGCAATAACAATATGACAGAATAGGTTAATACAATTGCTTGCTAGCTTGCAGCAATTACACACAGAAAATTCCAAAAGGGATGAGTTTGAATTTGTCAAATCAGTTTGGAAGAGCATATAATCTAAGTAGACATTTCTGAATTATGTGTGGGAAGAGAAGTTCTCACATTCATGAATTACGTCAAAGTATAGTGGTAAGCCTACACCAGAAAATACCCACTATTCCATTTAAAAAATGACATTTTAAGATCATCATTATAATACAAAATGCAAGACTAATGTGAAGAGTAACTAGGTTGTGTCCTATTTTTTCTTTTTAAATCTTCAACTCATGAAAATCGATTTCAGCACAATTTATGCCCACAAAAAAGGACAGAAGTTTGCATCGAAGGCAGGAAAGAAAACCATGCAATCATACCATCTTATCTTATCTTGTGAATTAAATATCCATAGTCTGAAGCCCAACTACAGTGAGAAAAGTTTAAAATATTGCACAGGAAAGGCCTATGTGACCTTCATCTTTTTTGACCTTTTCTGAACCTTCATTTGGTTGCATTAATATTGCACTTCATCACATGCTGGAAGCTGACTTAATCTCTCTTGTATTGTATAATTTGTATTGTATATTTTGTATTATACAGATCAGAAGAAAAATAAAGACAAAAAGTCGTCGATCCCTTCTAATATTTAAATGATTCGATGTTCTTAAAATAGCTTTGATCGGTACCACATTCAAATGTACCCTAATTTTCTAGTCTGTCAAATAGAATTATTTATACTAAATGTACTTTTTTTATACAATAATTGAAAGGAGGTAGTAAAAGTGATTAACTTTGACATTAGATTTGAATAATTTAACTGCTTTACAGGTTACGTTTTCCTGTCATATATATTCAGACTCCTTGTGTATGATGAAGAAATACACAAACTACTGAAAGTCTCCATTATAAATACTTCATGAGGCTTATTTTCATAGTTTTTCAACCGTCTACTCACCATCAATAAAGTTACAAATCTCCAGATATTTATACCACATTAATAATAACATTACTAAACTACTTTTTTACAAAATATAATTATATAACCATCCATATCCAAAGTATCTATAAATAAGCACTACTTAGCATGTGTCTGAAATACGTAGCAAAATCCACTTGGAGGAAGGAGAAGATGACCAAACAAAAAAAGGCCTTCAAAAACAAACCTCTCTCTGACTCTCTATATATATCTACTCCCAAGTCTCTCATTCCCCCCCCCCCCCNCCCCCATTTCCAGGATCTCTCTGTGATCCCAAGCCACCAATAATCACCAACCGGGTCGATCCGACTACCTCCTTTCTCCCAAAATGGACCGCCCCAGATTCGTAATCGAAGCCTCCGAGGCCGAATCAATGGCCAAGCAATCGGGCCTCACCGTACTCCAGCTCCTTCCCTCCTTCGTCAAACCGGCCCAGAGCCTCGCTCGCCCGACCATCTCCAAATTCCACGTCGGGGCCGTCGGGTACGGGCCCTCGGGCCGGATCTTCTTCGGCGTCAACCTCGAGTTCCCGGGTCTCCCACTCAACTACTCTGTCCACGCCGAGCAGTTCCTCGTCACCAACCTCTCAATCCAATCCGAGACCCGCCTCGAATATGTCGCCGTTTCTGCCGCGCCCTGCGGTCATTGCCGCCAATTCCTCCAAGAAATCCGCGGAGCTCCGGATATCAAGATCCTAATAACCTCCGTGGAACCCGAAAACGCCAACGACGGCGTCGGGTTCGACAAATTCGACCCACTCCTCCAGCTCCTCCCGCACCGGTTCGGACCTGAAGACCTTTTGGGTCAAGACGTCCCATTGCTTCTAGAGCAACACAGTAATGGGTTGTCGCTAATTTCTGAAACCACGAGTTTAAGCAACGGTTTCAGCAATGTTGAAGAGTTAAAGGTCGCGGCTTTAGAGGCAGCGAACAAGTCTCATGCGCCGTACAGTGGGTGCCCATCTGGGATGGCGATTATGGACTCGGAGGGGAAGGTGTACAAAGGGTCGTACATGGAGTCCGCGGCATATAATCCGAGCATGGGTCCGGTGCAGGCGGCTCTGGTGGCTTATATTGTTGGTGGGGGTGGTGGGTATGAGAAAATTGTGGCGGGTGTTTTGGTGGAAAAGGAAGGTGTCTTGGTTAAGCAAGAGCACCCCGCAAGGTTGCTCTTGCAGACCATTTCGCCCAAGGTCGAATTTCGGGTTTTCCATTGCTCTTGGAATCCGAATGCTAGTAAAAAGTCCAGTTCTTGATGTAGCTAATTTGAATATGGGAATATGGTAATCTGTAATCATGGTGTGGGAAGGAAAAAAAAACAAAAAACAAAACCATTTGGTTGGTTTATGGATAAGATGAATCAATATAATGAATTAGCATGATTGATATTTAACTTCGTTTTGAGTTTCTGATATATTTAATCAGATATTATGCGTATCAGATTCATGGGGTTGTTGTTTATAGTTGGACTTACATGAACAAATAAGCTTTGCCTTGGCTGCATGATGCCATGCAATGGTTCCACTTTGTAACTGTTTCTCAAAGTATATAAATCTTTTTGCCCTCGTCTCTTTTCCCTTTTTGTGTTGCTCTGTTCTGCTCAATTTTGTGATTTGTCAATCAAAGATTGGAACACAGAAATGAACTTACATAAACGATTATGAGTTGTGTTTATACATCCCTTCAATGAATTCTTAGCGTTTTTCAACAATTTCATTCATTGATGGTTTGTTTTCCTTGTCGAATTGTATTTCCCTGTTATAGTTGATCACTCAGATCAGTACTTTGCGTTTTGAAATTGGCTCTTTTGACTCTTTACTCCTTTACGTTTCTGTCATGGCCATGTTGGATGTGCGTGTGCCATATAGTGGCTGACAAGTGCCACCCTTTTCAAAAGCTTTTGTTAGTACAGTCAGCCAAAAAATTAAAAGCATAAATTTCTCTACCTTATCGATGGTATTAGATATAGTAGCAGTACTCAATTGAATTGGTCCACTCATAATTGCAAATTGATTGGGCTATAGAGTATCTCCTGAGGTGGAGTTCCAATATACCACCTCTCTCTTTATGACACTTGTTTTATGAGTCCCAAGAAGTTCCATAAAGCAATTGTCAAGCACTTTCACCTATCTTTAAACGTCTTGATTGATTGGCTATTATGCAACTTAGGTGAAAAAAGAAGGGGCTAAAGTAGGTTTTATCTGGTGCGTAAGAACACATCAGAGTTCACTAAATCGCTCTGTTTTGAATAGTTGTCAGAAGCAGAGGTTTATTCATTACAAGTTGGCAGAGAAGATATGAGTCGATGACCAAATCTTGATTGAATGCATAGTTTGGAATCCTATGCTGTGTGCCTATGTCTCATTTCAGAATCATGTTTACTATACCAAAAAATGAAAAGGTGTTGGAATCTGAGCATCCAATTCTTTTATTACAGTGGCTAAGTCTCATATTGGTATGGTATGTATCATCATTAGTTCATTACATATAAAAGAGCTTGTGATTTGGATGAAAATTTTGAACATTCTGTCAACACTGGGAAACAACTGAGAAATTATGAACAAAAAATGTATAGCTCAATATATAATCTAACATGTATTCCTAAGATCATTTACACAATAAAACTGGAGCATGGAAATGTAATTGAAGACTTCAAGATAATGAAAAAGATTCTAAAAGCAAATTGGCAAAACCAGTCACTCGTTCAACCATGTCCACCATGTTGCCAATGTTCTCCCTGCTTGTTCACCAACCATTTAACATATATTCTTCTCCCACATTTTAACTTTGGAGGGGAAAAAGTGCATTCTTATCTACCCATTAGTCCACTTTTTTTCTTTAAACCAAATGCTGAAGAAAAGTTAAGCTGCTTGAGCATATTTTAACCTCTGTTTCCATCGATTCTCATAGAGGGACAACCTGAAGTTTCCTTCTTTGTGGTCTAAATGTCCAATTATATATGAATTTATAGATTTGAGTCTTTGAGGCTCCATTGCTTCCGTCCTTTTTGTGACAAGTTGTCTGGAATAAATACAATTTTAACAAACCTGTGATCAGACCAAAGGGTGCATGACATCAAACCCAGAAATTACCATCAGTTACAGAAAGTGATGGAAAAAAAGAGAGCCCCTTAATTTTTGTGATTTACAGGTAATTGTAGGTGATAACAAAGACATCACCAAGATGACAAATCCACTACTGGGGCAAAGAATAAGAAGAAGAGGCAGCATTTTTTAGAGGCACTTTCACAAAATTTCCACCGCCTGATCCAATCCCTTCTTCATCATCCACAATGAAGACATCCTCAGGCTCCTTTAAAGCTCCATGAACAAATACAACCCCAAGGCCAATAAAGAGTGCCACCAAAATTTGATACCCTGCTTTGGTAAGATAAAGTGCGAGGATTGTAACCAACAACAAGGCTACCATCACCACTCGATCATCGATACGATAGCCTAGAACCTCCAAGGGATCATTATGTACAAAACATAAAAACAACCATGCAACCATCACAATGATGAAGACAACCAATGAGATGGGGTGCCATAGCAGGCTTATGAAGAGAATGAGCAATATGATAATGGCATAGTTCATGCGATAGAAGGCGACGTTTGTCTTGATTCTTTGAATTGATTGGCTTAAGGTTTCCGGAAATGTGAGAACATGGAGCTGAAACATCTCCAGCCATGGTCTTCGGTTGCCAAGGCCTGATTGGATCCTTTCTTTTGTGAGTGTAACGAAATGTAGCTTTGAGGGTTGCGGTGTTTCTGTTGGAATAGTTCCATATGTTGTCATTTTCTGGTGGCGGAGACAGAGAGGAAGAAGAAATACTATGGAGGCCTGTGGCAGAGACAGAGAGCAGAATATGTAGCCTGGATTTCTAATTTTGGAGAGAAATTAGACCACTGATCACATATCAGCAACGTGTTGGGTTAATGTTTCAGGACTTTCATGAAGTTATTTTTTGACCGACTTTCAAGAGATATATCATATAGGAGATGACAGTGTTATTGCATGACGGAAACTAGATCAAACTTGGCATATTTGTTTCAACGACCAAAAGATGTACAAAATCATACAGGTAGTTTTATTTATAACATGGGAGTAGAAGATGTGGTTTTTCTGAAATTCAACAAAGGAAAAAGAAAAAATAAAGCGAAACAAGATGGTGCCATTAGTTATTTAGTTTCATCATACATAGAGAGAGGTTCTAACTTAAGATATACCCCCATCACATAGAAGCTTTACTTGGTAACAAAAGAAAAGCATGAATGCTGAAGAAGCTTAGAACTGATAATAATTAACACGTGTCTTCTGTAATTATATAAGAAAGTTTTTTTTTTTCCATTTGTTTTTACAAGGAATGACAAATTCTTTGGCACAATGCGGTCAAAACCTTTGACATTCATCAACAGAAACATTGTATAGAATAGTAGAAACTCCTAAAATATTTTCTCCAACTGGACTATTGTGGCTGTGGCAGACTGGCTGGCACCTCTCCTCTCTCTACCTTCCAAGGTCCTCCATAAAACTTTGGCTTCATGAGAGGCACTTGGTGCCCAGGATGATCTTCCCAGTATTTCTCCTGCACAATACCGATGGGAATAATTTTTATAAGCCTTCAAAAACTGGTGTGATAAGATATATCTCCATTGAACTTTGGATAAATAAGTAGACATGTATATCCAGTTAAACCAGAATTTCCAAAAGATGTATAAAACTACCCACAATAATTTCCTTAAAGGGAAATGAAGCGAGCTTGCACAAGGAATTAAGATTAAGATTGGTGATCATCATTTAAGCAAGCAATAAGGTATTTAGAGATCATCAAAACATTTGCAAGAAATTAATGCAGCTTTTACTTAAGACTGTTACAAATCAACAACAAGGTATTTGGTGGCATATGATAGGCTGACAGAAAGATGAGACCCCAATTCTTTGCCAATCACTCAATAGATTCAAAAGAACAATAAAGTAAAAATGAACGAAAATCAAATGATAAGTTGATGGCAACCCCAAGAAATCCTCTCTTCAGGGCATAACTTTTAAATAGGCATCTTCCCAACTCAGTTCCCCCATTCTCTTTGATTAATTTCAGAGATCAGACCATATTAGTTTATCTTCAGATAGCAGCTCAGTGACTAAAAGGCAGATGACAACAACAATAGACCATTTACGGTGACGTGAATGAGAGCTATTGATCCAATCAATGAAGTGTTGTATGCAATTAAGCATCAATGCTTCTCCTTTCAGCTCCAGACCTGCTGACAGGTCTCACACTTCTCTCAGCTATACATATGATATGAATTCATACAAGCTGGAAAACAATGCCATAAGCATTGTATTTACTCTATTTGACCTTACAACACCTAACATTTGATTTTGAAAAAGATCAGAAGCAACTTTTGAGGATAGAGCTCAATCAAACAGGTTTTACAATAAAAAAACATCGTTTTATGCACCATTTGATATTGAAAAAGAAAAAAGAAACAGAAAATCCAACTTTCTCTTCCTCCAAGTGCACCACCAGAAGAACCCTTTAAAAAACTTTTGGTCTATATCAAGCAAATTAATATTTATAGTTACAGTACTAATAGTAACCTCTAAAAAAAAAAAAAAGGACCCAGCAAAGTGATTACCTTGTATAGCTGCTCAGTGATGGCAGCACCAATGACCCCAGTGTAGAAAGCAGCTGTATAAATAATGACCAAGGGTGTAAACGATTTGGGCCTGGTGTAAGGCTCAACCATGTTCCAAAGAATCATTCTTTCCCACTTTGTGTGCACATAGTCTGCGTATTTCCTCCATAGATAGCTCGACATTTCCACCGGTTTTTCTTGCTCAGCTAAAAATGGGTATATCTGCAGTTTTTCTGTGAGACAAGCTGTAAAATCTAGGGTTCTTGCTTTATTGGATATTCATTTCTCTTCTAGAGTTTCTCGGCAGCCAAACGAGCTATTTGAAGCAGGCAAAACGGTACCGTGGAAGAAGAAAGAGAAGCACAGTAGGAAATGAGGCGACGGTGGGTGAGACACAGAGAGAGAGCTGAAACCGATGGAAGCGGAGGCACCGCAGAGAGAGGGAGGCGCAGGCGCAGGGAACTGCAGAGAGAGGGAGGCGCGGGGAGAGTAGGGCGTGTTGCATTATATCTTCTTATCAATTAGTTTTGAACGGCATGTCGTTTACAACTTTTTCTAATGAATAGTTTTCTGTATTTTTATTGTTATTGTTCTCTATTGATGAAAGAATCAAATTAATGGATGAACCAATCTCAAATTATTTTTTAATTTATATTTTAAAATAATTTTATCTATTCACTCAACTCTTTCTTTTCTTCTCTCCCATCTCTTTAATTAAAACTTAAAAATAAAAACAAAAAAGTTAGATAAATTTGCATTCATGACATGACTAAATTTGCAGGCCTGTTTAGAACTTAATAATGATGGGCATACTTCGACCTGGCTGTCCAGTTGTGCTAAAATTGGTGAAAGAATCACTCATATATTAAGAAACCCGAAGTTCTTGTCCACTGAAATTTCCAGTACATATATGATATATAACAAGAATGACAAAGAATATGGCAGAATAGCAACTTATGCTTGAATTCTTTTACATGGGAAGAAGCAAATATACAGAATACAAGTACAAAGCTGAAGCTGACTATGCAGGACTGATGATAGGGACCAACCAACGCTCTTAAATACAAATGCTTGTGAACAAGTTCTAAGCTGAAGTGGATTCCAAGGGTTTGTCCTTCGGAGCCATGGAAGATTCTAGCATAAGATCTCCAACTCCCTTTGGAGGGCCAATGCTGCAACGAGCTGTGTTGTGTAATTGAATGGCATCCTTTAATTTCTGGAACTGCAGAAGAAGATTATGAAAACAATCAGATGCATATAAATAGAATGGACGTGAAGATTTCCTAAAAGCAATACTAAAATAGTAAAACTGCACCATCCACATATGAGTTACTGTCTAGAATATAATGAAAGATGACTGTTCCAACAATATGGCATTCAAATTTGGCAGATCAACATAATCCTAGAGTTGGAGTTAATCCAAAGATGGTTCCCATTTCTATAAAACTAGGTGCTTCTACAGTATAATCTGCTCTCTAAGACGGAAAAATATAAGGAAGCTCTGGAGTCTGGACAGAAGGAAGCTCGTTTTAAAATAATTGACAAAGTGAAGTTCAATAACTACCTTAGCAAGTGAACACGAAAAGGATTCAAGCTGTCCATCAGCTCCACGATAAAAGTGGAAATATGGAAGAACCTTCACGTTCATACTCTTGCACATTAGCTTGTTCTCATCAAAATTCACTTTAAGGAATAAAATTTCAGGGTGATCTTCAGCTGTTCGGCAGAGCTGCCACATGCATTACACAACAATATCAGAAAACATAGGACCTCAATTATATAAAAGTAAATCTGAAACAGTTTGATAAATTTAAACTTATCCAAGTTTTGATTAAAGTGAAGTAGTTTCCAGGAAACTTTCACAAACAAACTTTATCAATGAAGGCTTCTTTTGTTAACCATCAATACTCCATATATTAGTTACAATTTTGAGTAAAAACCTTTCACAATAAATAATACCTCAGAAAACAGAAGGCAGTTGAATGTCCCAAAAACAAGTCATGCCACTGCTTTCTTGGGTACATTTGACATCTGGAATCAAACCATTTTCATGAATTTCGAGTCTTATTGTTCACATTAGCAAGCAAAAACCAGGAAAGACTTCAATGACACCCGTCCTACATACACATATATGTATGCATATGAAATTTTATTTTATTTTAACCTTGCTCACTGCTTGTTTAAAGGTCATGCAATTTAGGAGTTATCTTCTCAAGATATGAAAGTTTGTCAACTAACTAAAAGAAACCAATCAATAATTTCTTTTCTTTTATACCTTAGGGAATAATGCACGGCAAGAAGCACACCAAGTCCCATAGAATTCTACAATAACTAATCTATCTCCAGCATGACTTAAAGCGCTCAAAAATTCTTGAGTAGAATGAATGTCAACCATATTTGGAACACTTCTTTCCCACCATTTTGGCTGGTCCCTTTCAGCAACAGCTGCCTGTACCTGCATGCAGTAAAGCGTACAGTAAAATACACTAATTATCACTGGTCATCAACATAGTCCAAAACTTGGGGAAAACTAACAAAAATCATTTCCAAACGATTTTCTTTCTGTGCAACTTGTCATCCCAAGCCAGACTTATCTAAATCATAAAACGTACAGTTATGCAGGCATTTCTGCCTGAAGAAAAGAAACACTAAAAGACTGAAAACAGTGTGAAACACCTCTGGGTTTTTGTTTTTAATACAAACCATGTTGTGATTTGGCTCGTCGGAATTGTCCAGAAGGAATACAAAAAGGGAAAGTAGCAATTTAGGTAATTCCTAGTAGGGTACAGGTTTTAGGAAGCTAAGAGGAATTTGCGCAAGGTCTTCCTAGTTAAGGAAGAAGTTCTTAGTGTCTCCTAATTGTACAAGGAATAGAATTAGTTAATTAGGCCAATTACCTAATTCTAGTAGGATTAGGAATCCTAGCTGAAACCTAATTGTATGCTGCTGCCTATAAGTTATAAATAGGTTGCTACAGCCATTAATTCAGAAAATACCTAGACAAAAGGGGTGAGACTAGAGAGAGGAGAGAACAGCTGCACTTGGGAATTAGGGTTAGGGTTTCAACAAGTTCTTGTAATCTTTTCTCTATATAGTGAAGCTGTGATTCTCTACGGATCACACGGGGACGTAGGCAAAGTTCGCCGAACCTCGAGAACAAATTCTTGGTGTCTTTTATTCTTGTGCTTGCTGTGTTTGTTTTGCTAATTTGATAACTCTAGTATACATCTAAGACAAGGTCACGGGGGTGTTAATTCTCAACAAACCAAACTTCGAAATCAAATTATTCTCATCCAATCCCTAAATAAAGTAGATGTTGAGGCCATAAAATAGATACAAGATCAATCTCTAAGAATTCTCAATTCTATAATCATGGTAATAAAAAAAAGAGTGACATTACACTAAGTCATCAAAACCAAATACAACGTAAAATCTAGACCTCTCTCTCTCTCGAACGAGGAATGTTAATCCAAATTTCAACACAAATAAACAAACAACGTTCCGAATGCAATTCAAGAAACAACTTTGACAAATGGGTTTTGCTTAGAAGCCTATAATGTGCAGACAACTTGGAAATTGGAACTCAATTAGCAAACAAATTCCCAAAAGGCTATAACATATGGCTTAATCATAACATCTCAACAAAAGGGTCCTCGTGAATTCAAACAAATATCAAGGAGATAAGAAGATAATTACAAAAAGGGCAAGTTATGGTTACAACTTACCTTGAAATGTGTCAACTGCTTTCTGGGTCTGAAAGCAAAGCGAGCAACGGAAGAATACGAAAGAGGATAAACCCTCTTATACGGGTTCAGGCTCGCAGGTAGGCCCGGCTGGAGAGAATTGAAAGAGGAGGTGAAGGAGGTGATGAGCAGAGACGAAGAGGAACGAAGTGAATGGAATGGTAATCGAATAACATCAGCCATTTAATTAAGGCCTCAAAAGAGGAAGAAGCTAGATGATATAAACAGAGGTTTTGAAAATTTGAGAAGGGTGAATTGCATGAGGGTCAAAAGCAGAGAAGAGAAGAAGAGGCCATGGCTGAAGTATCTGCTGGGTCGGGTGGGCTCGTATTGTGTGTGTGAACCAGATCGTACCAAGAGGGCGAGGTTTTTTGTAGTTTTTTTTTTTGGTCGAAAGGTTTTTTGTAGTTGGGTTTGGTTCTACTTTCTTTATTTTAATTTCTAAAGTTCGATTTGGGTTTGGTTTTCTCACGTATACGGTCCTGTTTGGATTTCCCTCTCTCTCTTTTTTTTTGGCCATTAGCACCATGTATTGCCCTTTAATATATGGATTAGATTAATGAATTACAGAAAGTTATTTTATTTTTCTTATTGAACTGGGAATTTGAATCACACATTTAGATTATAATTTAATTAATTTCTTTACATTCATTGTTTGATAAAAAAACAAATTTTCCTATTTGTTTATAAACAATTTAAATTTAAAGGACTATAATTGGGATAGTCAAGTCAATTAGGATTTTCTAGAGAAAAAATAATATTGACATTGCAATCTGGCTAATATGAGGAAAAGAAACATATTTAAGGGTTTGATTGACTTTAATAAATTATTGATTTTACAATTGTACCATTAAATATAAACCAATTTTACACTTATTACATTTTTATATAATAATTTAATATTATTTTATGTGTCAATCTACATAACATTTATATATTGAATACTAAAAAAATAAAAATAAAAATCCTAAAAATAAAAAAATACTCTATCAGTATAATAATGACACGTAATATGCTACAACAAATATAGTATAAAAATATGTTAAAAATAGCATTACTGTTAAACATATTGTCCTTTACTCCTTCCTCACATTATCATTCATATAAATTTTATATTTTAACCATCTTAATTGACTATTTTATAAATCATCTTAATGTGGGACCTACTTATATAATACTCATCTGTATAATCAAATAGTTTTGTTCTTAATAAAAAAATAAAAAAAAACTTATGATGGTCAAATAATCAATGGTTTGTAAAAAATTTATTGAAGGATGAGGTTTGATTGACTTTTGAGAGAATGATATTAGGTCCATTAGGATGATATATCACATATCACAGAACTCAATTATTTCGACATTGACCCACTAGAAGTTTAGAACCATAAAACAATGTAGGACTAAAAATCATTTTATTTCCAATAATATTGTACAAACAAAACATCAAAATTAGTCCAAATCCGGTGCTTTTGGGGTGAGGAGAGGAGAGATAAGTACCTTTTTAATTAAATAAATAAAGATAAAATGGGTTATAATTTGAGGGATTTGATAGGTTTTGTTTGCTTTTTTGTATTAAACAAATCAAAACGCACTTTTACAGAAATTGTTAAACTGAATCATTACAGTTCACATAGTGTAAAAGATGCATCTGAGGCATGCATACAACCATTCCACAACAATCTTTTGAGGAAAGAACAAAATCATACTTTGCTAACATGTTTCAGGTACAACCATTCCATCAAACATAGCCATTTTGCATTGCCCTTGCTACACATGCCGGCTTTGAACTAAAGAAGAATATCCGAAAAAGCTTATGAATCAAACCGAAGCTCAACAAGCAAAATCACTAACATCTCAAAACCACATCTGATATCTATATCGAAGTCCATCTAAGGTTAAGGCTGACTTAAAGATACAATTTAAGCCCATGAGCTTGACAGATAAATGCTAACAATGGAGGTTGAAAGAGGGATTGCTCTTTAAACATGAATTGAGTTACACATTTCATACATGTTTTTATGCAACACAGAAAATACATCCATTCCAATATGACATAAAAATTTCAGTTTGTGGACAATATAAACATTCTACCAGATGTTGTCCCTTTACAGAATTACAACTCTGCATTTTAGAAGTTGATCCCTTTCTTACATGTGCAGCTCCTATTAAAGGAAGGAGATAGATGGAAGAATACCATCGCAAAAAGGACTAAAACATGTTTCAACGAGTGAGCTCGTGGGATCATGAAATGACTGATACACTTACCTCTATGCAAAGCCTTATAATCTTTATGTTCATGACCTTATAGCCTTGCAAACACATAATCATATGGTTTCATAATAGCCAATTCTCGCCAATCACTGCTCAAACTTCAAGAAGCTGAATCCACCTGGGATACGCGTGGGAGACGGATACTAAGCACTAGGCAAAAGAACAGACTGGGGAAATGATAGAGATCCATTGTTAGGAGCACCTTGAATATTAAGAATGGTTGTGACCAAGTTGTATATGTGAACATTTTCAAAACTAGGAACCTTGCGTCCTCTTGCAAACTGAGGACCATGGCCGATGAATATGGTCCTCATGGAAAACACAGCATTGTCATAACCATGTGATCCTCCGCATTCTCTTCGCTTGGTGCTCTTTTGTTCTACCTTAAACCCCTCTTCAACCAACCCTATTATCGGAGATATTCGGTCACTCGCTGCATAATGTAGCCGACTAGGAAGCTCCTCCTTAAGATACATTCTCAAATTCTTCCCGTTCTGAACCTTACCCGATCTCAATCCTTCATTCATCTTAGCAACAACATCCGAAGGATCAACTCCTGAAGGCGGACGAATTGCAAGCAATGGAGTATAAGACTGGACCCAATTTTCAGGAATTTCAATCCAAGAAGCCAAATCATTTAAGAATATTAGCTTTTTGTCACATGTACCAACCATCCCATGATCACCAACCATAATTATAGTAACATCCTCAAAGACCCCTCTTTTCTCTAAACCTTCAATTAACCTCCCAATCATCTTATCAATTCTAGCAACAGCTTCAGTAATCTCAGGATCATCAGGCCCTACCTGATGACCCTGATGATCAGGATCCTCAAAATACAGGGTCATAAACACAGGAATTTCACTACTAGGCAAATCAAAGTACTCCAAAACAGTATCAACTCGATCCTCGAAAGGAACAGAACCATTATACTGCTTACAAAACTTTTCAGGGCAAGTCCAAGAACCTTTATTTACCTCAGAACCAGGCCAGAAATACGTGGCAGCCTTCTTGCCATGATTGACCACAGTCTCCCACAAAGGCTCACCAAGCCACCACTTAGGTTCATGGCTTCCCATAGTGAAGAACTCCCCAGTGTACGGATCCACAAAGTGGTTGTTGACTATTCCATGATAAGCAGGATAAAGACCTGTGACAATTGAGTAATGATTTGGAAAAGTAAGAGTTGGGAACACAGGAATCAAACCCGTTTCGGCCTCCGTCCCATTGGCGATAAGCCGGCCGATATTCGGCGTCGGGGTCTTGAATTGGTACCCGAATCTAAACCCATCTGAGGAAACTAACAGAACCACTGGATGGTCAAGTTTCGTTAGATTACGAGCCTTGGATTCGACTAAAGAGGAAGAGGAGGTGTGCGTGGCGGCCTTTGACGGGTTCGAGAAGAAGAGGAAGGCGAAAGCAACAGCAGCAGAAAGCGCTATGCAGGTGATGAGCAACAGAGAGATGAAGATGATGGTGGTGGTGGGTTTGTTTGGACGGCATGCCGTTGAAGGCGAAGAGCTTGAGTCTGTATTGAAAGAGAGCAGAGCCGCAGCTGGGCTTGATGGGTCTTCATCGTGGGTCGGGATCGGAGCGGGTTTCATGGGCAACGGATCGGAACCCATGTTGGGCAACCAGCTGCTCTACTGGTTTCTCTTCAATGGGGTCAGAGAATTGAAGATTTTGAGATATGGGTTATCTTGGTGAGCAAAGAAAAGAGAGAAAGAGAAGGCTTTGAGTGAGATTCAAGGGTTAAAGGTTTGGTCTTGGTCTGGCTGCAGACAATGTATGGTGGAACTTAGCTTTCAAACTTGGAAGGAAGGTATGCACGACAACGAGTTGAGTTGGTGTTGGCTTTGGACACATCACGTGTCGCACTCGGATATTCCGAGTATACGTGAAACGACCTGCCGTTTCTCTTCTTCTCATAATTCGTGAAATTAAGTTTAAGTATTGCTTCTTGGCCAAAAAAAGAAAGGTTTGAGTATTGTTAAATTGGCAAAAAAAAAAAAAAGGTTTGAGTATTGCTAGTGACTGGTGAGAGACCAATTTGGGTACGGTCTCCCTAACATGATTGTTTTTTTTTTTTTTTATGTTTGTAATTTAAGGCAAATTTTACTCAAGTTTTGTTGTTTTTACTTGTGATAATTTTGAGTTTTGACATACATGTGTGAGAATATTTTAAAATTTTTGAGTGATTTAATTTATTAATGTTATCTATTTTTATTTATTTATTAATCAACTATTATCTATGAAATGAATTCAAGACCTCTTATGGTAAAGAAAAATCAAATGTCATCCACTAAAACAAATTATATTAACTTCATTATCCTTATCTAAATACCTGACTTATGAGCATTACATATTATTTTGTCAATCACACAAAATTAAAGATGTCTTCCTAAATTGCAGTCCATAAGGAATTATAGAGATAAAATTGGCACATGATTTGCTCTCATGTGATCTAAGGTTCGATTTTTTAAAGGTATAATCTAGCTATTTAATAGAGTTTTTTGCCATCCAAAATGATAGAGTTGGCTAAGAACTCTAATTTCAATTTCAAAGCCTGAGTACCCGAAGAATTATCGGGTATTAAAAGAAAGAAAAAAATTTGGTATTTGGGTCTGTTTTGAATGCTGCAGAAATTAAGCATATAAGTTGCCTGAGCTGCACAATGATGAATTATATATCTTTTACTACTTTGCAGGTTGGTAGTGTGATAACAAGGAGCATTGAAACTGCTCGAATGGTCCTCATGGAAAATGCAGCATTGTCATAATCTTCACCCAACCCTATTATCGGAAAGCGAAAGCAACAACAGCAGAGAGAGCTTTACTGTTGATGAGCAACAGAGACATGAAGATAATGGTTTACAACATGCATGCATGCCGTTGAATGCGAAGAGGCTGAGTCTGTGTTGATAAAGGGAGAAACACTGAAAAGCCATATAAGAACAAACAGAAACCATATTGACCAAGCACAAGGTAGAAAATAGGAGCTACTGGGGAAATGCAGTTTAGATTTGATGAGGAGGTGAGGGAGGCAAGCAAGCGATGAGCTGAGGGTCCTCCCTATTTTCAGAAGTTACAAATTTCAAGTTATTGGGGTTACCTCAAGTGTCGAGTAGTTGTTTACGACTTAATTTTAACAATTTTGTGTTTCTAAATATACTTACATCCTCCCAACATTAATAAAATTAGCGGCAAATATAGCTTACTTGACGTTGACAGTAAGGACTAACGTGAAATGAAGCAAAGAGAGGTGGATTACAGAATTCAAAAAAAAAATTTGAGGAATAATGTGAAAATTGGAGAGAGTTGAGGAACTC
Source organism: Purshia tridentata (assembly GCA_003254885.1). Taxonomy (NCBI): domain Eukaryota; kingdom Viridiplantae; phylum Streptophyta; class Magnoliopsida; order Rosales; family Rosaceae; genus Purshia; species Purshia tridentata. Next base: position 30,148 of record QANT01006399.1, read on the forward strand.
GTACTATAATTAACTCCAATAATTAATTGCCGGTGGACCAACACGACGTCGTTATAGTCCTTAATCATAAACAAGTAACAAATTTAATCAGTTAGCTGACTAGCTGAGTCTGCTTGCAGCTACACAGCGTCTGAGCAGAGAGACAGAGTGAAAACGATGGCGTATTTGAGCATGGGAGAGGCGCACAGAAGAATCAACGACTACCTGAACCGCTTCTCCGACGCCGTTTCGTCGCAGGACGGAGCTTCCCTCAAGCAACTCCTCTCGCTCTCCTCCAATAACCCCTCTCTCCTCTCCCTCGCCGATGCCCTCAACGTCTTCCAGGTCCTGCATTCACATGAATATCTATGTATATGTGTATCTGTTTCAATGAGGATTAGGGTTTTATTGGGTGTTCTTATTGTCTGACAGGACGCAAATAGATTGATTAAACAGTCCGATAACTACTCTCAGTTTGGTGAAATTCTGGTTCATCTGTTCCGTGCTTTTCAAAGTTACCGCGTTGGGAGCTTCGTTGATTCATACCAAGCCTTTGAGAAATCTGCCAAGTATTCATCTTTGAGAATGCTTTTGATTGACTTTTGAGTATGTAATTTTTGTTGTTGGTATTTGACTATTGGTGATGGTGGATATGCAGTGCTTTTATTCAGGAATTTAGGAACTGGGACACGGCCTGGGCTTTGCAAGCATTGTATGTGGTAGTTTATGAAATTAGGGTTCTAGCTGAGAGGGTAAGACCCAAAATTTATCTTTTTATTTATTATTATTTTTTTTATAGTAAAAATGGTTCGTTGTGGTTTCTTATTACTGTTGTTGTTATTGGGTGTGGATATGTTGGGAATAGGAATTAAATGAGTGTTATGCGTGTGTTTTTGTAGGCTGATAAGGAATTGGCTTCGAATGGGAAGTCCCCAGAGAAGCTGAAGGGAGCTGGTTCTTTCCTTATGAAAGTGTTTGGGGTTCTTGCTGTAATGTTTCTTACTTTTTTATATTCTATTTCTTTTGCTTCTCTTACTAAACTTTGGGTTTGTATTTTATTCTCTTTGAATGAAATGTCTCATTGTTTTACTCATCCTTTTATAACAATTGCATTTCCTTTCCTTGATTTTTTGTGAACATATTAAAAATTAATGTCATTATTTAACCTTATGAATTGTGCTAACGCTTTAATATGTGTGTCCATTTTATAGGGAAAAGGCCCAAAACGTGTTGGAGCATTATACGTGACTTGCCAGTTGTTTAAAGTTTACTTCAAGGTAATATTTTATGCATTTTTAGTTCATCAGTACTTTGAAAATATACCTGAATTTAGCTATCAGGGTCTCCTTATGAATGCTGAAGAAAGCACAAGTATCTTGAGCTCACAATGATGAATCATCTTTTACTACTTTGCAGCTTGGTACAGTTCACCTTTGCCGCAGTGTGATAAGGAGTATTGAAACTGCTCGTATATTTGATTTTGAGGAATTCCCTAAGAGAGACAAGGTCGGAATTGGCTATGGTTGCACAGCAGATGCAATTTTTTTTTACTTCTCCCCCTACCCTTTCAAATTGGGTATCAATTTAAAACTTTTTAATGTTTATTCTTACTGTGGTGCTATGATGTGCAGGTTGCGTACATGTATTATACAGGCCGTCTAGAAGTTTTTAATGAAAATTTTCCTGCTGTAAGTAACCTAATTTCCATTATGTTAATGATACACTTCTTTTCTTTACTTATTTAAGTTTTGTTTTACGGTTTGGTTACCCTCTTGAATGCTTGAATCTAGAGACAATGGATGGGCACTCCCATCCTATGCCTTATGGTCAGTTTACCAACTATTTGATTCACTATCAGCAGGATGTGGCATCTAATTATAGATTTGATTTCATTGGATGTGTCATCTTCAAGTTTACCTAATTTCCACTTATTTTTATGCATGCAAAAACTCTAGTTCTGGATTTTCGTCAGGGTTATTATTCAGTAAATCTACTTCTGTTACTGGCAGGCTGATCATAAATTGTCGTATGCCTTGAGACATTGCAACCCTCAGAGTGAAGCAAATATAAGGTTTGGTTCAGGTGTGCTTGCTGCATATATTTTGCATCTGCATAATAGACTCCAAGGGGGTCTATTTATAAGAAAAAAAATGTTGTGCTGATATATTTTTATGGCATGAATCTTCTTTTATTTAATTGATGTTGATGCTAGCATTTGATTTTGATAACTGACCAATCTGCTCCTGAATATTAATTGCTGGCCCTTGGAAGTTTAATGATCAATGGGAATGCAAATACATGATCATTCTACTTCTATTATGTTGAAATGATGATTTATCTTGAATATTATATTGACTAACTTATTGTGAAATGGTTCCTTTTGTTTATGTCTACTTTTTAAGTTGTAATATAATCAGAATATACTAAAATATCCTTGTAATTCTCTGTGGTTTTAGTTTTACATGCTTACACATTGTAAAACATCTTGCCATAAGAAGTCATTCATAAAGAAGTCAAGTGTGAGATTTACTAAATTTTGTATGTGTTTCTATTTTCTCATTCATGTTTTTTCTTTTAGGATGATATTAAAATATTTGATACCTGTGAAGCTTTCAATAGGCATCTTACCGAATGATTGGCTTCTGGAAAAGCATAACTTGGTTGAGGTTTGGCATTCCCTTTGACTTACCTGCTAGAGAAATTATTTAATGATTGATGTTGGGAAATGTGATATTCTGTATCTTTTGCATGCTACATATAATCTGTTTACAGTTATCCGAAAGAAGTGAATGTAAAGCAAACTGAATTTAAGAACCAAATTTTACATGTGCTGGTTTCCATTTTTGACTTATAGGATCAACATCTCAGTGGTCTCACAGGCATTTTAGTACCTAAAACCGTACCCTATTCCAGCCCCCTCCCTCTCCTACAATAAAATGGGGAAAAAAAAAATCTTGAAAACTTTTGTAATTAAAACCTAGTAAACGTTTTTTTCTTTCACAGTACGGCAATGTTGTGCGAGCTCTAAAAAGAGGTGATCTCCGACTTCTTCGGCGCGCTCTTCAGGAGCATGAAGACCGGTATGTTTGGCTTTCATTTGAAAATCTGGAGATTGGTAAACATAATTTTCTATATGGGAACAATATGGGAACTGAGTCCTTTGAATATTATCAGGTTCTTGAGATCAGGTGTATATCTTGTCCTTGAGAAGCTAGAACTCCAAGTCTACCAAAGATTGCTGAAGAAAATGTGAGTTTCCATGCCATATTATAAATTTGCCACCTGATAGTAGAAGTTCTTTGAAGATTTAGTTCATGATTATTATATGCGCATTATACAGTTACATTATCCAAAAGCAAAAAGACCCAAGCAGAGCTCACCAGCTGAAGTTGGAAGTAATTGTCAAAGCATTGAAATGGCTTGAGATGGACATGGATGTCGATGAGGTACTTGTTTTATCTCTCCTTGCCATCTTTCTAAACCGGTTGCTGATCCTGATAAGCTGTTAATCAAATATCTGGTGCAATTTGTAGGTGGAGTGCATAGTGGCCATATTGATATACAAAAATCTTGTAAAGGGGTACTTTGCACACAAGAGCAAAGTTGTGGTTTTAAGCAAGCAAGATCCTTTCCCCAAATTAAATGGAAAGCCCATCAATTAGTAGAGAAAATTAACAAGTAGTTGTGATGAGAAATATGGCATGCAGATGTGGGCTGGGCAGTTCCTCTTCATTGGAAACCATTTCTATTAGTCACATGAAGAGTTGCTTGCTGCATTATATATGAGGCAGCTTGAATGACAAAAGCTATACAACTCTTTTTTTTTTATTTTTAAAGCCGTTGTAATTTTATTTAAGGCAATTATGTTTTCTAACAGCTTACAGCCATTATAAATTTGTGTGTCGGAGGTCAATTCAGTACAGGCAGTGCTGTCCATATGCACTTATTCAATCAGGAATACAATCACACTCTCGCAGATTCAGAGTCTGCATTCTCTCAAGAAACTCTTAAATATTCTTGCTCTTGGACTTGCTTGGAGAAATGCAGGTGAATAAAGAGAACCAGAATAAGTAGGAAACCAAGAAAAAGATGGTCTTTTGGTCTTGACCCTAGTCTAGCTGTAGTCCCTAGAGCCTACCACACATAAACCAATTAAAACGTGCAAAATAAAAAATTAAATGTCCCAGCAGCATACATATAAAATCCAAATAGTCGGAATAGCCTTGGCCTTAGTTGAATTTTTGGTCCTGCATATGCATATCGTTAGTGTAGCCTTGTTAGTTGGGACTGGTGTCGGCCAAAAATGGAAAGATGCCTCGGCTAAAACAACTGATACCTTCAAATGGAGTGGTTGAGGTCTCCTCCTTTGAAGTTAGCTCATGAAAGCTAGCACCTTAACTTCCTTCCTCCAGCTTCAGCTCTCGTGGGTCCAATATTTATTGATCTATGGTTTTTTCAAAGGCATTTGGTCCAGGCAAACGTTGTGTGCATAAAACCATTGATGAATAGGTATGCCAAACTCATCCAATTGGCACATCCACAGATATCCTGATCGGCTCACACTTAGGTTGGTGTATGTTCCATGAGGATCAGGCATATTTACCATCAAAACTTTCCTGGTAGGGATTGAACCCCATCAAATGTATGGATTGTAGATGTAGTAATCACGTGGTCCATCAAATGTTGTTCCGCAGCACAAAAACTAAATCATTATAGGTTCCAACCACAATTGGTGGATCATCATCTTCTTTATTGGCTACAGCTTGAAAACGAGGGACTTCAGAGACAAGTTGTTGACCTTGGTTATCACTCTGGAGTCGTAGAAAACGGCAAGGAAAATTAGGATGATCAGAGATGAGAGAACCAACGCTTTGCATTGAACTAGACGATTTGAATTGTTTCTAATTTTTACACTTCTCCCTTTTCGATAGGGGTGCACAAATATACCGAAAATACGCTTACCGATCCGATCCGATCCGCAATTTGTGGATATTGTACCGATCCAATCCACACTTTCTTATTTGTGGATATCGATTCGATTCGATCCACAATTTGTGGATCGGATATGGATATCAATATTGAAAACCACGGATATATCCGATCCGATCCGTAAATTATATATATTAAATTTTTATATAGTTTATATATGTTTGTATATGTTTAATTCCTATTATAGAGTAAATCAAAGCCCCAATTATAATTTATAATACCATATAGTTCATAAATTATCTATGTTACTATATAATTTAAGTTTATGATATTTTAAATTAGTTTGACAATAAAATTTATTATAAAAATTATACATATATATAGTATATAGTTTATGACTAATAGAAAGTAGGAACTTGTTACATTTGAAGCTTGTCTTAATTTCTGAATTTTATGTTGTGTAATTATTGAATTAATTTGAGCGATGATTTTTATGTTGTGTACTTGCTAAATAATTTTTATATTATTATTTGGATATTATCCGTTATCCGATCCGATCCCATTTTGTGGATATCCGAATTTGTGAATCGGATATGGATATGAAAATTGCTATACCGCAAATTGTGGATTAGATATGAATAATGATTTGTAAATTGGATAACCAATCCGTATGCACCTCTACTTTTCGCTACTGTGAACTAAATAAGGATAAAAGCACATCCTTGGTCAAAGAAAAAAAAAAAAANAAAAAAAAAAGAGAGGATAAAAGCACATCGGATATCTTGAAAATTGAAAAGTCAATACCTACAAAGTAAAACAATGAGTCATATGAGCCATTTGGGAGATTGATCCTCAAAGGGTCTCCGATGCTTAAGTTAGTCTGCCGCTCGTAACTAGACCCACGTCTTCTTCTCCATAAGAACTAGTTTTTGTGCAAACAACCTTTCGATGTCCTCCATACTCAGTTTTCTGCAACACGTACTAGAATTATGTCAAAAGGAATGCTATCCACCTTTTCCATCGACCTTCTTCTTTATTATTCACATTCCAAAATGTACTTTCATGATTCGAATCATTCATATTTCAAATAATTATTTAAACATCATTTCTGCAAAAAATCAACTAAATCGAAAATCATTTAATAATGTAATCATTATAAATAAACTAACGGTAAATCAAATTGTTACTAAAATCGTCTATTTATTAATCATAGTTACATAACAAAACGATTTACGATTTGGTTTATTTTTTATAGAAATGATTTTCATTGTTAGATCTAATAAATGAACGATTCCGATCTGATGTGGAATTAGAATAATAAAGGATAAGGTGGATGGAGAATGTGAATTTGAAAAAAGTACATAGCATTCCCAGCCAAGAGGGAAATAAACCAAAAAAAAAAAAAACTTTATTAACTCTTACAACAACACCTAAAGAGACCTACGAGCACAAACCCTAAAACAAAAAATTGGTTAAATGACTTTTAGTGATTTAAAAATACTGTTTTTCAAATTTTGTATTTATTTAAAAAAAATCTATATTTTGACTTGTTTTTCAAATTTCTTACAATATGGAGCCCTAATGGTTTCAACTCCACAATTTCAGTCCCATCTCTAATATTGTTTTGAATTAAGATGTGAAACTGAGTTCTATCTTAACCCCACCTCATAGTTTTCACTGATTCAGTACTGAAATGTCATACGTTCTCTAATTTTTGTAGGTAATAGTTACTATTAGAGTATCAACATTTAGTAGAAAAAATAAGTAGACAAGAGAAGAAAGACCATCTGCTTTGCATTTATGACCTCTCTCTCTCTCTCTCTCTCTCTCTCTCTCAACTCACAAGTTATAAGTCCTGAGGTCAACATCCAACTATAAAGTAGATGGATTACATCACCTACTGTACAAAGGGATCATAACCTAAGGCCAACTTTTCAAGCACCAACTATGCATTCGTCACTTCGGCAAAGATGCACTATTCTATTCGATTCTGTGCTTTTCTTTTCTTTTTCACTTTTTGATCCATCATCCTTACAATCGCGAGTCAATAATAAAGCCAGGGAATAATTCTACACTTTGAGACCCGGATCATTGCTTTCTTGTGCTAATTCTATGTGAATTTCACCATTCTTTTGACTGAGCGACCCACTTCCTTCAGCATCAAAGCTAGCATGAACGCTGTAGAAAACATATACTAGTACTGAAAGACCCGAAAAGATTCCAAATCTCACATAGGATGGCCTGTCCAAGGACCCCAACAAAAATATGTTCAAGAAAATGGAGATGGATGGCATCCATGGCATCAATGGGACTCCCCAAAACTCGGGTTTACGCGCTTGTGGAACCATGCAATGGAAAATCTGTATTAACGAAACTGCAATTACCGCGCTAATAACAAGCATGAAGGCTTTGGGCTTTCCTGGTGGCGCTAATTGCCAAATTATTGCAAAGATGACAGAGGTGAAGGAAAATGAGCATAGGAATGATAATGTAGGCCACGGATTGGTTGTCCCCACCACAACGTAACGCCTAAAAATCACAGCATTGGCCACCATGTAAAATACGAACAGTGTGCCGATGGATACAAGGTTGAGAAGGACGTTAAGCTCGGTGAAAAGGGCAATCGCCGCTGTCAAAATACCTGAAAAGTATATGATGTGCATATTGTAAGAATATGAAGAAGAATGAGCACATAAAAGACTTTTTTAAGGTGTGCAGTTCCTCTTTTTTTTTCTCAGCATAAAAACAAGGGATGGTGGGAATTGAAGAGCACCCACAAAGCATATAAATGTGGCAAGAGTGAAATAATAAGCACGCATGGTATTTCCATTGAGTGGATAGGCCTATGAGCCAATATCATCAATTGAGTGGCCTAGCCATTTATATGAACTTTGACAGGTGACCCCTTGTGTTTGAGTAAAGGTCATTTTCAGTCAATGGCTGCAAAGCATGAAAGACAAAGGGATTTTTATCTTGGGAAAATGAAGCTGGTTGGTCCAATCTACACCACTTGTGCCTTAAAATAAAAATTGAGATCTCCTATCACTTTAAAATCGAATATGAAAGCGACGGAGGGTGGTGATGATGATGCCTAAAGTCAGAAGCCCATGAACATGAGAAAGGCTGCGAAGGCAACCACAACAACATGCTACACGATATTGTCCTTTACAGCTTGTAATGATTTTTATAGCTTTTGTTAAGTCTCTACTTTCTGCAGAGGAAGATAGACCCCTCCCCCACTTCCTCTTCCCAACCCCTATTGCACTAAAGTCAACAAAAATTCTTAAAATATTCTCACCTATCCCACCCATCCACAAGAGTGTAGCCAAAAATATAAGTCATCAAAACTAATTGACAAACCTTATGGCAATGGAGAGGCCACCTTATTCCCCAGTAATATTGGCAAAGTTTATAATTCATATTCATGTAAAATGCTAATTGAGATCAAAGTCCAGGTTGCCTCAAGGAAACCAAAAAATGAGCTGCCCTCTAAAATTGTATTGCCTCTCAAATTAAACAAAAGAAAAACTTGCATGTAACGGGTGTATACGTATAACCCTTATTTCACAATAAATAATCACGACTGACACGTGAGAAAATGTTGTCAAAATATGGGTGCATACAAATGTTACAAGTTTTTATCAATTAGGCAAACATAGTTACACAACCAACATTTTACTAGTGGAACAAACTAGTAGTGCTCTTTTCACCTACACTTTGTCAGGACTTATGTCTCTACCAAGTACCAACCATTGATTGATACCGAATCCACAAAAGACCCACATCAATTAACAACTAATAAAAAAAAATTCTCTCACAAAAACACAAATTATATGTCTATGTTTCTCAATACGTTATAAATTCACTAGTAATGCGAAAAACAGACTAAATAATTGCATTAAAGTTTTTTTTTTTTTTGGGGCCACTGTAAAATTTTACCCATCAAATTAAAGTTTCGCTCCCAAGTGGCCAAAAAAAAAAAAAAAGGTTTTACTCCTCACAGTCAACTACTCTACACTCACGCTCACTATTCATGTACCCTTTCACAGTATTCATGTGACCCATTTTGTAAAAAGTAAGTTGTACACAAAGATACATAATAATCCGTATTCCCTAACCACACATCAACCAAACAGCTGGCAAGTGCAACTGACTCTTAAGAATTATGAAGCACTAGTCTAGTATTCTCTGAATCTAACCAAAAGGAAGCTAACCCAGAAACTAAAACGGTTCAAATGGACCCACCCCCCCAACAAACTAAGTTCAAGAATCAACCCCAACCCAACCAAACCAGAACCATGACAGTGGGCACTGTGCACCTGACTAAGCGCCCACACTTTGCACACAAAAACAAGCATTCAAAACGTACAACAAACAACCCAATAAACTTTAAAGTAAACTCCCTGACAACACTTAAAATTATTCATTGATTACAACAAAGGATAATAATAATGGTAAAAAATAATATTGTTATTGATATTATCAAAAAATATATATATATTAATAAGTAAAAAACCAAAAAA
>QANT01006400.1:0-10650 GCA_003254885.1 Purshia tridentata
ATCCCTCGAAACTAAGGTAATCTGTAAAAACTCGTTGCCCAGTATTTGACGGTTAATTACCGAGTATATCTTGGATATTTGCTGACCAAATATTGAATATATCATATATATTCAATGACATAATATCGAATATACTTAATGAGAAAAACTACGAATAAAACAATAAGAAACACTATACATTTTCTATTCGGTGACTATATATCGAAATATATTACAAATTTTGTTATTGGTTTACTAAACGAAAACACAAACATAAAATTTTTTAGATAAAAAAACTTTCATGAAAACTAAAAAATGATCATACCAACTTTATTTGACAAATCCAAATTATTGTTATGAGTGTCTATCCGTCAAAAGCAAGTGATTTGGGTATAATGTGATTGTTTAAACAAACAATTTATGTCTATGATTTTAGTTGAAGATGGTGGAGATGGAGATTCAAGTTGTGAACGTTATGTTTTTCAGGTCTAAAAAGTGGGTCGGGAGGTATACGGAGAAAACAGGTCTAAAAGAATTGATATGTCATTTATGGTCAATTTATTATTGAATAAAATTAATTTTTATTGATTAAAATAAGAATAGTGAACTCAACAATTTAGAATGGTTAAAATTGAGTTAAAATCTCATAATTTTATTACCTCTCTTCATGAAGGATCTGGACTCTCTCAATTAAAGCAGGCCCGCTGTTGTTGTAGTTGTAGTTGTTGTTGAAGCCCATCATGGTTTTGATTCACGATAAATGAGGAGAGATTGAAAAAAACGATAAAGAAAGAAAGAAACGACATGGAAAAGAAAACTCTCTATCCGTGTCTGAAAGGGAAATAAAAGATCCTCCGGTCAAATTCAGACACCCACACCATCCAGATTTCTATCACGTCTAATTAATACCAACAACAATAAATAATTAAATTATCAAAATCCTCCTCAGCAGTCCTTCTAGAACGTTTGAAATAAAGGACATCTCTCTCTCTCTCTCTGTCGCCCTGTCGCTCTCTCTCAGAAAGACTTTTCCAATAATTTTCGAATTTGATTATGATCGCTGTCGCAACCCATTGCGACTTGTTCCTCATTTCTTGCCATAGCCGTCCTCTCTATAACTCTACAATGCCTATCATGCCTTTGACCTTTAACAATTCTTTATGCTTCGTTAAACACACGCTTCTTCAACCACCGTTGAAGCACATGAATAACACCATCATTATCTACATCTCTACCTCTAAAATGCCGTGGTGGGCAAGCGAGTAAGCTCAAAACCAAAGCTTCTCTGACTCTTCACTCTCAAAGTTTTGTATGTACCATATCTGCATGTTTAGCTGAGTAGTGACTTCTCTTGCATATATACCTGTTGTACTAGTATCTGGGTTTTTTTTGTTTGTTTTATCGATTTTGTTGCTGTTGTTGTAAAATATTACGATTTTGAGTTCGATTTTCCATCTGGGTATTCCATGAACTTGTTAATGCTGTTCAAGAGGTCTCTCTGATCTGATCTTCTTCAGATCATGACCTCAAAGCGGCCTCTTTTGATCCCGTCTCCAAGAACTCCCAATACCCAAGACTTCCCTACTTTACCTGTCTTTTCTGATTTCGCAAAACCCAGTTCCGGTCGCGCCGGATCGTTTTCCGGGATGGATTCTAAAACCCCAGTTGACAATTCCTTCAATATTGAGCCCTCCTTTAATTCTTCTTCACGGAGAAGCATCTCTTCGATTCAATCCAGGGCTTCCGGCACAAATTCTGTTCGGGAAGTGAGTTTAGGAGATCCGGAATCTAAGCCCGTGCGGTATGGCTCGAGAGGAGCTGACTCTGAAGGGTTCAGCATGTCCCAGAAGGAGATAAATGATGAGGATGCGCGGATGATTTATATAGATGATCTTGGCAAGACAAATGAAAGGTTTGAGTTTTCGGGGAATTCAATAAGGACGACAAAGTACTCAGTTATCACTTTTTTGCCTAGGAATTTGTTTGAACAGTTTCATAGGGTAGCATACCTGTATTTTCTTGTGATTGCTGTGCTCAATCAGCTCCCCCAGCTGGCGGTTTTTGGCCGGGGAGTTTCGATTTTGCCATTAGCATTTGTCTTGCTTGTAACTGCAGTTAAGGATGCCTATGAGGACTATAGACGGCATCGGTCTGACCGAATTGAGAACAATCGGCTTGCATCAGTTTTGGTTAATAATCAGTTTCAGTCAAAAAAATGGAAGGATATCCGAGTTGGGGAAATCATCAAGATTGAAGCAAATGAGGGTATTCCTTGTGATATGGTACTGCTCTCGACGAGTGACCCAACTGGGGTTGCTTATGTGCAGACTATCAATTTAGATGGGGAATCAAATTTGAAGACTCGGTATGCAAAACAAGAAACCCTGTCCAAGTTGCCTGAGAAGGAGAAGATTACTGGGTTGATTAAGTGTGAGAATCCCAACAGAAATATATACGGATTTCAGGCATTCATGGAAGTTGATGGGAAACGGCTGTCGCTAGGACCCTCCAACATTGTACTACGAGGCTGTGAGCTCAAGAATACTCATTGGGCCCTTGGGGTTGCTGTATATGCTGGTCGTGAGACCAAAGTTATGCTCAATAGCTCTGGAGCCCCATCCAAGAGGAGTCGTCTCGAGACTCGTATGAACTTTGAGATCATCATACTCTCCGTATTTCTTGCTGCTTTATGTACAGTTGTCTCCGTCTGTGCTGCTGTTTGGTTGAGGCGCCACAATGATGAGTTGGATGACATACTTTTCTACAGGAAGAAGGACTACTCTGAAGACACAGTGGAAAATTACAAGTATTATGGATGGGCGTTAGAGATTCTTTTCACATTCCTCATGTCTATTATTGTGTTCCAGATCATGATCCCAATCTCATTGTACATTTCTATGGAACTTGTTCGGGTGGGTCAGGCTTACTTCATGATCCGAGATTCTCAAATGTATGATGAGGCCTCTAATTCAAGATTTCAATGCAGAGCTTTGAATATAAATGAAGATTTAGGCCAAATTAAGTATGTATTCTCAGATAAAACTGGTACACTTACTGAGAACAAAATGGAATTTCAATGTGCAAGCATTTGGGGGGTAGATTATAATGGTGGGAAAGACAGTTCTGAAAAGGAGCAACACTTTGTTGAAGGTAATAAATCTTTGCTCTTGACTATTTTCTTTTGATTAATACTTTCGATTGTTTTACCATTTTCCAATTTATTATTTGTTGTGTTTGATATCAGTCGATGGGAAGATTCTGAGGCCAAAGATGAAGGTGAAGGCTGATCCAGAGCTTCTTGGATTACTAAGAAGTGGAAAGGACACAAATGAAGGAAAACATGTGCATGAGTTCTTCCTTGCATTGGCAGCTTGTAATACCATTGTACCTCTTGTTATAGACACATCCGATCCAAATGTGAAATTAGTAGATTACCAAGGGGAGTCTCCAGATGAACAAGCATTGGTTTATGCTGCTGCTGCCTATGGTTTTATGCTTATTGAACGAACCTCTGGTCATATAATTATCGATATCCAAGGAGAAAGGCAAAGGTAATTTGACAATACTTCAATTGGCTAATTAATCAATATGAATACATTAATTTATAAATAGATATTTTTTACTTTGTGTGAGCATGCTTGTGTAATTTTGTGATTATAGTACAGTACAGTTGATACTGAACTTCGTTTTGAGAAATAAAGACCATCTCTCATTCATAATTTCCCACTCATGGGCAGTGCAGGTTCAGTGTTTTGGGTTTGCATGAATTTGATAGTGACCGGAAACGAATGTCGGTTATATTGGGGTGCCCTGATAAGACTGTGAAAGTCTTTGTAAAAGGTGCTGACACTACCATGTTCAGTGTAATAGAAAAAAGATTGAACTTGAACATAATACGTGCAACGGAAACCCATATTCATGCTTACTCCTCTCTGGGTTTGAGAACGCTTGTTGTGGGGATGAGAGAACTGAGTGCTACAGAATTCGAGCAGTGGCACTCGTCTTTTGAGGCAGCAAGCACTGCTTTATTTGGTAGGGCTGCTCTGCTTCGCAAGGTTGCTGGCAACATAGAGAACAATCTCATCATATTAGGTGCCTCTGGTATTGAAGATAAACTGCAACAGGGAGTGCCTGAAGCCATAGACTCTCTAAGAACAGCAGGGATTCAGGTATGGGTTTTGACAGGGGACAAGCAAGAAACCGCCATATCAATTGGCTACTCCTCAAAGCTTCTAACACGCAAGATGACCCAGATTATCATTAACAGCAGCTCTAAGGTGTCATGTCAGAGAAGTTTAGAAGATGCCATACTCATGTCTAAGAAGCTCGTGACAGTGTCTGGGGACTCACACCCTTCTGGAGGGAGTTCTGGAGATGGTGTAACTCCATTAGCTTTAATTATTGATGGTACCAGCCTTGTTTATATTCTTGACAGTGAACTTGAGGAAAAGGTAATTGCTTCTGGATCTACCTGTATAGTTTCTAAATTTCTTGATGATGTCTTATATGCTGATCTAAGTTATATTTTATGGCAGATTTTTGAACTAGCCAGTAAATGTTCTGTGGTGCTTTGTTGCCGAGTGGCTCCTTTGCAAAAGGCTGGAATTGTTGCCCTTGTGAAGAACAGGACTGCTGATATGACACTTGCCATTGGGGATGGTAATTAATATTCTGTTGACTTCATTTAAATAAGTATCTTATGCTTCCAAATACCAAAATCAATAGCTTTTGCACACTCTCATTTGCATTTTGTGTTAATGTTCAAAATTTCTTTTGGAATATTAATAGGTGCTAATGATGTTTCAATGATCCAAATGGCTGATGTGGGAGTCGGTATCAGTGGCCAAGAGGGTCGACAAGCTGTCATGTCATCAGATTTTGCAATGGGGCAGTTCAGATTCTTAGTTCCCCTTTTATTGGTACACGGGCATTGGAATTACCAACGAATGGGATACATGATATTATACAACTTTTATAGGAATGCGGTGTTTGTTCTTATTTTATTTTGGTGAGTAATTCTTTGTCGGATGTAAGTTTCAGTTCATGCATAAAATTAATCCACTTGCATATAATGGGCTAATATTTTCCAGTTGTTCGACAGACTTCAATTCTGAACCTTTGTCTTAAGCTGCTTCCTTTTTTCTCTTATTTAAAGTAGAAGTAAAAAGAAAATAGAAAACTAGGGAGGATAACTCATGGTTATCTATGTTTGGAATCATAGTCATTGAGGGGGAAAGTATCATTGACTTCCATTATAGAAAACCAATAATATAATGTCTTGGGCACAAATCTGGTTGAACTGACACATTTGAAGTTGAAGCTAGATCTAATTTGAGGTCAAACCTAGATCTGTGTCCAGATTGTCATGTGTTATATTTGATGCTTGAATCGTGCTGTCAATTATAATGGGATTTGATTTATAGGAGAGGAAAATGAAGGAAAGAAGAGTCAGTATGTTGCCTTTTATAGCTACTAATATTTTCATGTCTTCTTTGTAGGTATGTGCTCTTTACTTCTTTTACTTTGACAACAGCAATTACTGAATGGAGCAGTATGTTGTATTCTATAATCTATACTGCATTACCCACAATCGTTGTTGGGATTCTTGACAAGGACCTTAGTAGAAGAACCCTTCTAACATATCCTCAGCTATTCGGAGCTGGGCACAGACAAGAGAGCTACAACTCAAAATTATTTTGGCTAACGATGGTTGACACATTTTGGCAAAGTCTGGCTGTCTTCTTTATCCCTCTCCTTGCATATTGGGGCAGCACCATCGATACATCAAGTATAGGAGATCTTTGGACACTTTCAGTGGTTATTTTGGTTAATTTACACTTGGCTATGGATGTTATCCGGTGGAATTGGATTATACATGCAGCCATTTGGGGATCTACAGTTGCAACTTGGATTTGTGTCATTGTCATTGATGCTATACCTTCACTGGTTGGCTACTGGTAAGCCCTTTAATTTAGTTCATGCCACATAATGCACAGAAAGGTTTGGTTTCATGATAAATATGTCATCTCCAACTCCTTAGCTCATTTAATTAATGCAAGTGCAAATAGCTCACAATACTGAGGCCAAAAAGGAAAAGAAAAAAGAACACACCATAAAATTGGATATAATGTGTCTCGTGATGGCTTACTATTTTCAGCAAAGAATCAAGTCAAAGTGTTTCTTTACAACAGAGGCACAAAATCAATATATAAAAAGAAACTATAGTACTCAAGCCTCCACAATTAATTCCCAAAATAACCATCCTTTCTAGAAAATATTTATCCCAAGTACATAGCGTTAATTAATTTTCCTATATTTTCAACTGTTGTATCCATGTAGATATTTAAAGTTAATGACCTTTATCTTTAAAGTTTTCCTAGTTACTCTCAAGTCACTCTATCTGCTATCCGTAGGAGGCAGTCAAAACCTGAAGGTGGTTCCATAAAAAAGTTTAGATAGTTAGTATTTTGGTCGGGTGCATTTTGAATTAGATAGGGCATATGTTTTTGGGGTTGGTAGACAATAGCTCTTGCTTGTTGATTAGTATATGGAAACCTGTCTTGCATTGTTGCTACTTTATTCTGCAGCCTTGACAAATCTTCAAGTTTATATTAACTTTGTAAGCATGTATTCTACCTCTTGAACACCTTTTTTTCCCTTCCATTTTTGTATTGGGACAATACTTGAGCCCTAGAGTCCTAGACATGTCTCCTCTGGCAAAAATAGAGCCTTGGTTTTCTCTCTCATAATAACCCCACTCCCAGGAAAAGAAGAGAAAGGAAACTGAAATGGCATCTTGGTATTAAATTATAACTGATCCGGAAACTGACTATTAGAAGTATTTTATCATGGTTCCTACTCATGCCCCAAGTTACTGTTTAGCACCCCTTAAACATATGTGCTGAGAAAGTCAATGAGCTCATAACCGCAGCTCTGGTGGTAGAACATGATCTCAGTTCTTTTCCTTGCTCCCAGAAAGAGCAAAGAAACCATATCTGAGAAATAGCCATCACCAATCAGAATATTACAATCGTCAACAAGTTTGTTGCATGACTGAGAAGCTCCATACATGATACATGGTTTAAACTAAAATATATAGTACCTGCATATGTATATACTAATCCTTGCAACTCCATTATAATTTGACAGGGCCATTTTTCATGTTATGAAGACTGCACCATTTTGGCTATGCTTGCTTGCGATCATCATAACAGCACTTACTCCCCGCTTTGTTGTAAAGTTTCTGTATCAGTACTATAGTCCTTGTGACGTTCAGATTGCAAGAGAAGCTGAGAGGTTTGGCAATCCAACAATGTTCAGCCCTGTACAAATAGAAATGAATCCTGTCATGGATCCCCCAAGGAGATGATGAGGTGATGTCTCCTTGTTACGTCTCCGTTTTTCTTTTGTAATATATGTTATTCTTTAGGCTGCTTCAGAGTCTCTCTCTCTTGGTTGCCTCATTTTCATTGTTTGCTATCCGAAGGATAGAGTTTGTAGTTCTAGCCTTCTAGGTTTATACTTTGTGTTCCCAATATTTGTTTTTGTTGTATCTCATGAGAGTCATTCATTGTAATTAGCCTTATTAAAAGAGAAAAGAATTAGACACTTGTTACATGAACTTTACCACAAAAGAGTCGAATTTATTTCCTTGTTACATGAATTCCGGCTTCGTGTAATGAGCTAGCTGCTTGATATACTGTTTGAATGGATCTAGATCCTCTCCCTGTTTTCAAAATCTTTGGTTTTTAATCTAAGCAGTATATACTTAAAATCCAAGGGTTAATGCTTCTTTGAGTTTTACCATCAAACTCTAAACAAGATGGGAAAACCTTGAATTTCTAACGAATGATTTAGATTGAAAACCAAGGATTAACAAGATTAAGGAGAGGATCCAAATTCATATCACATGCATCATAATCCCACCTATTACAGAAAGTTTGTTTGAGTTCATTGCATTGGTCGCTTTATAATATATACACTGTAGGGTGAGAGTAGCCTTTACATATCCAGTGGGGTTTGGGTTGCTTCTAGATTCTTATAATTTTTTTCACTCTGCAAATTTCATGATTTGACCTAGGGGTCGGCAATGGGCCGGGCCGGGGCTCGGGCCGGGTTCGGGCTTGGATAAGAAGAGCCCAATAAGATTTTCGGGCCTGGCCGGGCCGGGCTTGGGCTTAAATACACAAGCCCAAGGCCCGCCCATCGGGCTTGGGTCTTGCGAGCTTTTGGGCCGAGTCAGGCTAGGCCCAAACGGGTTTTTAGGTATTTTTAGCTTCTTTTTTGTATTTATTACTTGAATATTAAACACAATTTAAAAAAAAAAATTTAGATATTTAATTTAGTCTAAAATTAACAAGTTCATACACATTAGGCCTCATAAATTTTGGTTTTATATTTTATACTTATTAAATAATAGTTTTGGTGTATAATGTTTAGGAAAGGGGCTAAACTCTTAATATTTGGAAGATTAAGGTTTGAGAAATTGAGGTTTGGGCAATTGGGAGATTGATTAATTTAGGTGTGATTGGAGTTTCAATAAATCTAATTGGGGTTTCAATGTTCAATTGAATAATTGAGTTTCAAATTTTCAATTAAGCAATTGATTATTTGGTTAGTAGATTACATAATACATATAAATTATAAATTATGCATTGATATGTAAGTATGTTATAATTTATATGTATGTAAATTATAATTAGAAGACTATAAGTTATATATAATTATATATAACAATATATTTTGTTATATATATATATATATAGTTATATAATTATATAAATTGTTATAGGAATTAAAATTCGGGCCTAATTCGGCCATTTTTCTGGTTTTAGACCGGGCTTAGGGCGGGCCTAAACGGGCCGGGCTTCAAGGGGATGGCCCAAAGCCCGCCCAAGAGACTTTTGGGCCGGGCCGGGCCGGCCCAAATTTCGGGCCTAATCGGGCTTCGGGCCCAATGGGTCGGGCGGGCTTCGGGCCTTGGGCTTTTTGGTAACCCCTAATCTAAATGTCTCAGAGATGATACATCACATTCACATTATTAGTTCCTTATTTAAATTAGCCCAAAATCAGCCTCGTTTTAACTCCAAACTCTCATAAACACCCTCGCTAATGGTGCCTCATCAATTGGCTGCTTTGAATATTTTCTTCCATTTTAATATCATCTATCGGCTGCTGAAGAAGTGATGTGGTGGCCAATAATCATGGATGACACGTAATCACTCTTTATTGAAAGAAGTTTTGAATTTAAATTTCATCGACTATGTTAATTGATTATAAATAAAAAATTGATGTCATGTATGCTAGAAAATATAATGCATTTCAGTTTTTAGAGTATATATAATCCTTGCAGAAAGACATAATCTGACAATTAAAATCAGACAAAAAAAAAAAAAGATAACAGCCACTGTTAAACAGTAATAATTTCATAAAATAAAAAAAATGAGTGCGTATGCACTAAGTTTCTTGTCCAACATATTTTTCATGTGATTCATTAAAAAGGGCCGGGTTGGGATCCCTTTTTTACCGTGGGCCTTAAAAAAAAAAAAAACTTAAATGGTGATAATTTGGTTATAACTTATAACAGACCAAGTGAATATCATGCATAGATAAAAAATGTTGTTATAAAAGAAGGGTGTTAGGTTGATCTTGAATATAAGGCCTAGCCCATACTGGGTATTACAGAAGAGTATATTGTTAAGAGGGCCAAGGAATCCCAAGTTGGATGATATCTTAAGTTTCTTCCATTGAAGTTTAAGAATTTCCATCATCAAAAGCATACTTGTTATGAGACATTGAGATAACTTTCTGAATCCAAAAAATCAGCCTGCAAGGAGAACTGCGTGTTCCTATAAAAATTCAATCATCCTCGAATAATGTAAGTTTCTCCAACAAATTGCTCACAAGTATTATATATAAAACTTATAGAGCCATGTATCATGTATGTATATTATGTTTCTGCTTTCCTTTTTTCACTTGCATATATGTTATATATAGACTAGACATGAGTAGCCGAGCCACTTAGGGACCAAGGGGGACATAGGCCCCTCACCTCTAATTAATTTATTTTTCTTTTTATTTCTTTATTATTTTTGTTAATTTATTAATATAATGGCATATATTTACTACATAACTATTTTTGGCGTAAAATATGAATGAAATAGTTTCTTAAGTATCATGCGTAAATCCAAGTGAATCATTGTATGTATTTTTTCAATTGTAAAATTTGATCTGTCGTGCTCAATTTATAAAAAAAATGCTTACTTTTGTTGGGGACTTAATGATTAATTAACTTGAACAAGTTAATTCTCTTAATTTGTTTGTTTGTGAAAGTAATTCTAATTATGTAAAAATGATTTTTCTTGTTATTAATGTCTTGAGAAAAACAATTGTACATTCAAAACAATGAAGTTATCATACAACATTATGAAAATTTGAAAACTCATAAAAACAATATATATATACTTATAACACAAAAAATTATTATTAATCAACACTAAATATTTTGTGTTATAAAACTTTTAAAGAAAATTTTAGCAAAATGACTTCACTTATACCCTCTTTCACAGTTAAGGATGTGCCACATTGATTTTGTTATAATTAAGGACTTTAACTTTCTGTATGTCTTAATTAAAAATTTTCTATAAAACTTGATCATGTGCCAAGTACGTG
>QANT01006401.1:0-17236 GCA_003254885.1 Purshia tridentata
AGCGCACATTATATGCACTTAATATCACATGAAACATACAATATAGTTGAATTCCTTCAATGTTTTTTTATAAATGTAGTAGATAATATGTTAAATAAGCATATTGTAAAGTTTCATTTAAAATTTCNAGGGGAAGATTACCCTCTATATTTATATCTGACGGAAGCTTTTTGCAACTAGTTACTTTGTTAACATTACTGCCATGATATATATATATATAGTATACTGTATACCAACAATAATATTATTGACATTTCTAAAAGTGACTGAATCTTGAAATACTTTACCTCCGGACCGGATATATACAAAAGCAACCATGCATGCATGCATAGACGCATTTATTGCCTGGTTGCTTTTCAAGTGTTGTCTTTTCCATGGTGCTCTGCTTTAAAAACATGACATCCTTGTTTTGGTACAAACAGTTTTGTGTGTTCATCTGACCCCTTTTAGTTTTTTGGTAAAACACATTTGTAGATATGACATACATGACATCAACCACAGTAGTGCAGATATTGTACTGTTTTGTTCGTGTATGGCAAATATATTATAAGTTGAGCATGAATTTGTGAAGGAAAAAGATAAACACAAGTCTGTTATTCGATAAAAACATCTTGCAAACAACTTTTTACTCAAATAATTGGTCTTATAAATGACATGTTATAGATTTACTCACATAATTGGTCACATAATTAATTAACATGTTATAGATTAAGATTTATTCTTGTAAGACAAAATAGTACTGCTAGCCGCAAGGATGAAATTAATAATGTTTAAATTAGTATATACAAACACATAACAGGTGCATACAGCACACCTAGTCATTGATATCTAAATGATGTATATCTTATCTTTCCAGAGCACACCATGTCCCATGCATGAGCTAGAGAGATCAGACATTGACAGCTAGCTAGCTGGGTAGAAGGTTCACCTTATAATAAATATACTACTTAATTTCTATAAAGGATAGATAGATAGACAGAGAGAGAGATCATGGTTGAAATAGCTTATTTCCACATCTACATTTCCACGAGAGTAAATAGTAGCTATCATCTTCTCCGTGAGATGACAAACTGAAGCGCTTTTTTTGGTGAACTGGAATGACCAGAGTGGCAATGCAAGGCCTGCAATTCAAGCACTTGTTCTCACACGCAGGAGGCCTTGAACCCAACACCATATTTCTCTGCTGCAGATCATCCTCATTCTCATTTCTCTGACTTGAATGTTGTAGAGAATCCACTGGCAATTACAGTTCAAAACAGCAGAATCAAACATGCACAACATGAAATCATCAATGAAATTGAAGTACTCTTTACTATCTAAATAATAAACACAGAAACAGTAACATATTAATGAAATGAAAAAAGGACAAACATTGTAAACACAACCAATTGAAAAACCCAATTTGTAATTTCAACTGTTTTTGACAACAAAAAGCTCTATATATATAAACAGTTTCATTTAGATGGGTTGATGTGGTTTTTTGTTACCTGATTCGGGAAGCAGAATTGTGAGTAAAAAGATGGAGGCCACAGTGATTGCAACTTTGAGACCATGATGTACTGAGTAGTTTGATCTGCTTGATGAAGCCATGTCAGCACTGATCACTAGTTTTTAAAAGACTTTGATGATTAATGATCAGATATTTGATCAGCTGCTATCTTTTGGTGTTTGGCTACAGTGAACAGAGAAAGAGATGTAGTGCCAAGAAGCTGCAGTGGAGATAGAATAGGTAGGTAGCCAGGTAGGAGAGGTTTAGAGAGGATTGTGCACTGGTTGATGAAGGAAGAAACTTAATTAAAGGAGGGTATATATATTATTTTTAGGCAAGGTTGAATAGTGCTGTTTCATTCCCACACTACATTTCTCTGATGCCATCTCTTGTATTCGACCAATAAAAAGACTTGGGTTTGGTTGAAAGTTTTTTTCTTTCTTGGTCTGTTTTGGGAAGTGTTGTCCTGACACAAGGTTTTTAGGGAAGGACTGAAGTGACTATTTGACGATCTTGGGATAGGCCACTCCATTAATCCATTGTCCTGCTCAAGGGTGACACCCCTCTATCTATGTGTACCAAGTTCACATCTCTTGGCCAACATTATATTTCAACATTATAAGAACCATATTTTTTACCAAAATATAAAATAATCAATGAAGCAAAATGCTGGAATAGCATTCAATTATGGTACAGTCCAAACACTTTCTATGGCCATGAGTCCATGACGGGTCATGGTTGTCTTTTCTGTTTGTTTGTCGAAAACGTTGATTGGATTGCTCTATTTTTTTTTCCCATTTGTAGGCAAAAAAAATAAGTACAAGATGCAATATTTTGGATGTGAAAGCACTTATGTATTTATTAAATTTTACATGCAAAACTACACATAGTTTTTTGCATAGTTTTAAGTTGTAACATCACTATCTTGTATCAAAATTTTCATGTATAATAAATCTACACTTGGTGTCTTTATCTCAAATCACTTTTATAGTGAGAAATATAAAAAGGTATACACCTAAAATAGGTAAATATTTTTATACTCTCACACTGTTTTGTATGCAACCTACTCACTCAAAACTTGTTTATAAATTTCACTAGAACTTAACAAATCTCATCTTTCAGTTTAGAAATTACGCATCTTAAATTGTATTTTCAAACAGATGCCCTTGGTGATATGTTTTAGACTGACTTTGGAAGATTTAGTTTAGAAGGTGAAAACTGAAAAGTGCTTTTAACCCACTGGGATTTGTTGCAGTGATGAGTTATTGCTTGGATTCTACTATACAAGTCATGAGCTCTGCTGAACACGATCAAGTGGAGAAGACTTGAAACTACGTATACCTTGTAAACTAAAGCCTGCAGTTGCACACTATATAAAAAGCAAACACCAAACAGTAGTTCTAAGCAGGCTTTCACCAAAAAAGCAAACACCAAACAGTAGTTCTAAGCATCCAAGAAAGCTGATAGCCCTGAGGTTTTTCGTTACCTTTTTTACAGCTTTTGGGGACGTTGCTAAATATCTACAACAGGGAAAATTAACTGCCTCCGATTTTCCAAAAACTCGTTCGAAAAACTTTCTCATCACTTATCCCAAAAAGTGTAAAAAAGAAAAAGTGGAAAACTTGATATAGAATTGAAGATCGAAGAGACTTTGTGATATATTAACAATTAATTCTCATAGAAGTTTGAACATTCAATTAATTAGGCTAGACCAAATTGATAATAAGAAGCACATGAAATTATATATTATAATTAATGTATATATACCTTAATACATAAAATGTTTTTGAGTGACGTACGTGAAGCACTTGTGGTCTAACAATTTGTAAATTATTTGTTCTGATCTTTTTAACTAATTGACAAATTGTCGAAAAAATAAGGCACAAAATGATAACATATATGATAGCAAGTATAAGTTGTGGTGTTTAGAATTGCAACGTCATTTTCACAAGGGCATCCAAATAGCAAGTATAAGTTGGGAAAAGCTGCCCTCTCATAGATCACTGACTGTGATTTTTCAGTGTAATTTTTTTTTCTGCAATTATTGAGGAAATATTGGTTTTAACTTATGTTAACAGTTTTGAGTTTTTAGGATTTTCTCAAAAAATGATATATTAGGTAAGTTGGTCCAAGTCCAACCCAAGGAAAAGCATCTTATATTAAAAGCCCTTCTTAAAATGGAAATTGTAACCTGGCCAAAAAAAGAAAAGAGGAAATTTGTAACTTTGTAAGTTCTGCTGATGCCAAATCACACACTGGCTGGGCACCCAAGAATTAAGTTAATCATCTCCTTGATGAACAAAAGCTCTAATGCAACAGACTCTTAGATTGTATTTGATAGTTTAACTTGGCTAGCTTGAACATGGACCTGGTGATGATAAATCTGTACTTTTGACTCTTAAACTATGAAAATCTTTATTGTTGTAACAAGTTTATTATTATTGTTTTTTGGACCAGGCAATGTAATGAAATGAGAAGGCACCTATGTAATTATATCTGATTAAAATTTAATAAAACTCACTGTTACTATATGAAGAAAAGTCAAAAATTATAACTTTAATCAATTTCATCATTCAACTCCAAAACAAACACTTTTTTGTGAATGTTAAAAAAAAAAAAAGTAGATAAAAATCCATTTTCTAAGCCTCATTTTGGGTTTATTTATCCCACATATTTTGTCTTTAGATTTACAGCCTTTTTTTTATATTTAGGCCCAAATTTTAAACTCCTCTGTTTTTTTAATTTCTGTTTTGCCCTTTTGAGTTGATAGGTAGTTACTTTTGATTATAGTCGATGAATGCCTTATATTTAAGCAATCAACATTAATGAGTTTGATAATTAAATGCATTTTAAATTACAATTTTTATGATTACATTTCGAATTTCCAAATGGTTGTCAATTTTAATGGTGGGTTTATGATTTTCTTAAAAGGGGTTAAGTGAGGAGGATATTATGATATCAGAATGTTATAATACTGACTATATTATATACATATAGGGTTGGTAATATTACGGTTCTTTTTCTGCCTTTGCATCTTTTTAACATAGCTTTTCTCACATATTCAGTTCTTATGAACAGAGGCATCATTTGAATAGCAAATGAGAAAGGACACATTGTCCCTAACAATTGACATCTGATCCTAAAAATTGACTGTAGGTGGTATGACCAATAATACACAAAAACCCGTCTCAAATTTGGGATTCGAAACCATAAAAATTCTTATTCTTTGATTCATCTTTATAAGCAAAGACATCATTCTCAACATGAAGTGATCACACACACCCTTCTCTTAGTTCTCTACTACATACACTTATAATACACAAACACACCATATAGCCTCAACTTGAGTCCATCACATTCCCATATCAATGTATATTCACCTCCTTCACATCCTTCTTAGGCTTCTCAGTTCTAGGAATGGTAATGTTCAGCACCCCATCCTTCAACTCTGCCTTTATATCATCAACTTTAGCGTCATCAGGCAACATGAGGTTGGTGTTGTAGTAACCATACCTCCTTGATGACCAAAACTCATCATCTGACCCTTCCTCCTCCTCTTCCTTGTGCTCTCCCTTGATTTCCAAAAACCCATCATGGACTATGATCTTCATATCCTCCTTGGCAAGTCCCGGCACTTCGAAACGCAGTTTGTAGCATTCGTCTTGCTCCTTCACACGCCCGGACAGCGACCATGGCGATATGTTTAGGTTCTCAAGCAGCCTGTTTATGTTCTCGCTTGCTTGCACCAGTGCATTCCCCAGGCCTGAGGGAAAGAATTCTAGGAAGATGAAAACAATGAGTTAGCAAATTCACTTTGAAGAAAGAGCATGATGATCGAGCTTTTAGTGGCACATATATACGTATAGTAAAATTATCCAAGACAAACCCAGAGAACAAATTTTGTTCATAATTTTGGTCTCTAGTTTGGCTCATTTTCTATTTTGATTCCAGTCATTTCAATTTATCAATACCCGTGTAGCTATTTAACAATTGCAATTAAGTCAAATTATAATTTTCGAACAACATGTTCATATGAAATAACTTTTTCATTTTGTCAATCATACTTTAGGATAACACAAAAAGTCCGAAATAGCTCAATACATGTATGCGTGAACAAGTAGGGCTATTCTAGTCTATGGCTATTTCGGTCTTACGTGTGCATAAAGATATCTACTTGACCTTAATTGCAACCGTTAATTAACCAAAACACTATAAGACTAAGAAAATACTATGACCCAAGTTTTAGAGAGGAAGTGAAAGAGTACCATAAAGGGCAGGAGGGAAGACTCGATCATCCTTCCTCCAAAGTCCCCTCCTGCGTTGCCTTCTAGGGAACAACCTGGACCTTTTACCTTCAGACACAGCAACCTCTTTGTTATCTGATTTCTCATGATCAGAAACCTTATCATTAGCTGCTGTAGCAAACCTCCTCACAATCTCATTGCCATCTCTGCCTTTGCACACAACACCTGTCCTCTCACCAACACCATGACCCAGTTGCACAGAAGCAGCAGAGAAAGAAGATGGAGAGAGCACCCTTTGGTGCAACTTCTTCAATGCCAAACGTGCTAAAGCCATTGACAAACTGATTAAACTTGGTGGGTAATGAACGATAAATAGGGATGTGATGTGGCTTTTTGTTGTTTGGCTCTGTTTTGGATGTTGTTGACAGATGGAGAGAGGAGGTGACAGAATTTAGAAAGGGTTGTAGAAGCCTCAGAGATGTTCTGGGAGTGATTTGGGTTAATTTGGACAGTTGTAGAAGCCTCAGAGGTGTTCTGGGAGTGATTCTAGTGCCTACTAGTGACTATACTTGAGAGTTGCGACACATCAGAAAAGGAGGGTTCTTGAGCCTTCTCAAACATACCATATGAATTTGAAGGAGTGTTCCTGAGGGAAATGCATCTGATGCCACGTCTTTTCACTTTGTTTACTTTGTATAGTATTGTGAAATGAAATTTTAATTCCCTTTTCTTTTCCTTTTCCTATTCAAGGGCATGTTAGTAACTTAGTACCAACTTATTATGACCACAAATCAGGGGTTACACCCCTACACGTATCAAAAACTATGTAATCCATCAAACAAATTCAAAGGGACCCAAAAATAACTTCAAAATTTTACATTACATTCTCCATCGTGATTCATATGATAATCATCAAGTCCAAATCCAAATTGACCCCATTTTAGCTACTTCAGCACTTAGATGATTCTTATTACAACTATTCTGTTTCTAATTCTTGTTCATTTTTAGATAATGGGGATTTTTCTTTTCACTTCACAGCTTATGCTTATGGCACAATTTGAAAGATAAAAACAAGAATTGGGGCATGTACCTCCATTCTGCTCCAGGACACTACGAATGTGTAGTAGTTCAAAGGAAATTACACTAATGACCTCTTTTGAAATAGTTCCAGGATACTTGTTGTTGCATCCATGTTCTTGCAAATCTGCCAGATTTTTTTTTGTTTTATTTTTTAAGGTTTTGCTAGATTTGAATTTATGTAATTTACACAGTGAAGAAAAAAAAAAGTTTAGATTTATTAATAAAACTTGAATATTAACATTAATTTTCTAAATTTTCACTTGAAACTTGAAAGTTATATTAACTTTCAATGAAAATGATGGGTTGCAGATCTAGGTTTTCGTTTTTATGGTTACAGCAATCTGGTTTTTAGATATGAGTTGTTCATCAAAAGATGAACGAGATGAATTGGCTACAGCCACTGTAGATGGTGCTGCAACCATTTTTTGTCAACTTCGTCAACCCTACGAGCTATTCTTGTCCGAAAATGGCCAAAGAGCTATGAAATGAATTTATGTAATTTACACAGTGAAGAAAAAAAAAAGTTTAGATTTATTAATAAAACTTGACTATTAACATTAATTTTCTAAATTTTCACTTGAAACTTGAAAGTTATATTAACTTTCAATGAAAATGATGGGTTGCAGATCTAGGTTTTCGTTTTTGTGGTTACAGCAATCTGGTTTTTAGATATGAGTTGTTCATCAAAAGGTGAACAAGATGAATTGGCTACAGCCACTGTAGATGGTGCTGCAACCATTTTTTGTCAACTTCGTCAACCCTACGAACTATTCTTGTCCGAAAATGGCCAAAGAGCTATGAAAGGTAAGAGTTTTCCCACTAGGCTATCCATCATTAAAAAAGTTATTTTATAAAATTGCTCGAGGGTAAATGGTGCTGTCCTATTCAGACAGTAAAGAAAGGAAATCAAGAACTTTTGCAAAACCTCCCACCGTGAACAATGGAAGAAGCCAATCCTATAAATTTGTTTAAATGCAATACAAGGGGTCATCCAAAAGCCCGTGAGACTCAAGATCCAAGAACAAGCAAGGAACAAATGATGTTTTAGACTTGTAAATGACGTACAAGCCATGCTATCGCTTCCTATTTGCTAGGAGGCAGTAAAAATGTTACAAATACTTGGATGAACCTGGTAACTAGACAACTTTAAAATTCCTAGTACCTCAGCTGCTCAATCGTACAACCCCTCTACCTCCCAATTGTCCACAAGAAAATCTACCATTTCCTGTTAATGTCAAGACCAGCAAAGAGTTAGATAGAGTGTGTTTCTAATGAATATCACAGGCTTGCAGGGGAATAGACTCACTGCGAGAGGGACACGCTGAGCGAAAGGCTTGTTACTCCCAAGTAAACTTTCGTATGTCGCATTCCAACTGCAAAGGCAGAACGATTTAACGAGGCTGATGAGACAATGAGTTCTGACAAAGTACAGAAAGGTATTCATAAATATTCAATGCCTACTTTAGAGAGAATGAAGTATGCATTCATAGCCGGCTTCCCCACTTACTACATGCAATGCAACTCAGAATAAAGCAAGGCAAGACAAAGTCTAGCAACTAACGTAAAAGAAAAAACAAATTGTTCTGTTTTGACTTTTAATTTTTTGAAACAAAAAGAATGGAAGCAAAATACAGGTTGTTATATTAATTTTAGACCACAAAAGAAAAAAAAACTCAATATTTGCTAATGTCACATTTATCTGGTTACCCCTTACAAGTTATATTGGTCTTCCTGGAAGATCTAACCATAACAGGTCCAGTTTTTATGAGAAAACATAACAGGTCCAATTAAACTTGAGTAGATGAAAACCCCTAGGAGAAAATTACCTTAATTTTGGTTCTCGAATTTGCTGTTCCCGGTTGACCGACTTTTTGTTCCCTATCCAACGCTGCCTATTCTGGCTCCAGAGAAGAAGACCTGCAGTGAAGACCCCATGTAACAAAAAGTTAACATGGCTCCATACACGCACACATTCATCAAAGCAAAAAGAGCTACGCAAAAGTATGGATATACAAAACTAACTAGAACACAAGGTGAAATACCATTCTTGAAATCATGGAAAGAATTTTACACAAAACCTTACAAGATCATTTCTGCAAGGTGAAGAAGACCTGCAGTGAAGACCCCATGTAACAAAAATTTAACATGGCTCCATACACGCACACATTCATCAAAGCAAAAAGAGCTACGCAAAGTATGGATATACAAAACTAACTAGAACACAAGGTGAAATACCATTCTTGAAATCATGGAAAGAATTGTACACAAAACCTTACAAGATCATTTCTGCAAGGTGATTATACTGCCAAACAAATTGGGAAACGGGCTGTTAGTAACACATAACTTGATGGACTCCATTAAAGGTAATTATACTGCCAAGGCAGCTCTTTCCTTTTTAAATGTCCATGGGGAGTCCGATAGACCCACCTAATAGTGAGTCATTAAACCCACTTTCCAATGTACACAAACTATCTCAGAACTATGGGCATGCAAATCAAACAGAGTTATTGGAATGTCAAGGAGCAACTAAGAACTTGCCATGATTGACAAATTCAGAAGGGGTGTTGTTGCTGCCAGAGCCACCATGCAGATCATGCGTCTGGTTTGTGCTGATTGACGAGATGCTTCCCTGAGACTGAACTGCACTGTTGTCCATATCCCGCGTACTGGTGGTCCAGAAGTCTTCTGATATGCTAGGGTTTCCTATGGTCCGACCTTGGTTTGATAATCCTTTCGGTGGCCGTGGTTCAACCACTGAAGCTACCAGTTTGGGCTTATTCTGGCATGCCAGACAACCACTGCTCTGTTACAAATCACATCTGATTCTGTTACAAATCACGGATAATCATATAATTTAACAGTACCAACTAACACAAACTAAACATGAATCCAACCTAAACAAAACCATAAAAACTTCAAACCCCTAGTAAAATACCATGTGATAGTTTGCTACAAACCACACAATGGCAGCACATTAACAGAGTTCCGGCTCCTGGTGTCAGCATAAGCCAAGTGTGCATCACCAAACTTCTTCACCAGGATATGCTTATAGCTAAATTCCAAAAGCCAATTTAATGAAAGACTCAATATGGAACCACTCTATTACAAATTAGCCAAAGATATCCATTATCCTCCTAAATGCCGAAGGAATGTTGAAACTTTAGTTCCCTAGGATCAGAGGAACATCTGAGCCTCTGCCCAATGGTGCCTTCTACTGTTCTACAGATTTTAATCCAACTGAATCGACTTCTTATTGTTTTTCCTATTAAGCCCACGAGAATACACAACTCACAATTTTGACTGTTTGCAATATAAAAAATATATTTAGCTTTACTAAACCATATACAATCAATTTACTAGACTAAACTAAGCTGCACTCATCAATTTGCAAGGCCAAATATACGATCTTTTTCCTATTCCTCAATTTTTCTCTGAAACTAACTGCACCCCCACAATCAAATCAAATACAATTGTATCTAATTGAATCACACAGATACAGAATGAAGAAAATCCACGCAACATCAAAGCCAGAAAACCCATTCAACCACGCAATCCAAATGAAATTTCCAAATCCAAAACAGCAATCAGAAAACTTACCCCATGCATGCAATAAAAGGATGACCCAGAAAGCAATATCAGATCTACTGCCAAGGATTTGCACTGGAATATCAAATCAATCCAAAAAAAAAAAAATCCAATGGAAACCCGATTACAGGAAAGGAAAACCAGAGAGCCCCTTCTGCGAATCCAAAACAAAAAACAACACATATGACATATGGGTCTAAATTCAAACAAGAAATTACAAAAGACAAATAAAAAAAGTGAAAAACTTGATAACATAGAGACTGACCCGTGAGAAGAATATGTGTTCCGTGTTTTGTTTCACTGTAGCAGACTGGCTATCAATCCTGAAATCGACTCCCAAAGGCACCCACTTTCTGAAGCAACAACGCCCAGAAGGGATGGGCCTTTGGATTCTCTGGTTGGTTGTTGCTTCTTCTTCTCTCTTCTTCTCAGGCAATTATTAAAAAATGGAAGAGAAAAAGGGTGCAAGTGAAATGGGAAGGTTTATATAATGGGTGGATTACTGGATTTGGTGAGTGGGAGTTTGGATTCCCACCATTTAATTATTTTACGTGGGACTTGTATCCCTACTTTTACGTTCAGCTATTCACATCACAAGGACAAATTTCTTTCTCTTTTTTGGGTCAGAAAGATGAATAATTTTATATTTGCCAAATTACAGTTTGACATGTGTAAAGATTTTATTTTTTATTCATTCATTATTCTTATACACATGTCAAACTGTAATTGGCAGTAAAAATGAATGGTTTCTTACATGTTATTATCATATTGTGTGCAACAATGTTTCATCGGCCAAACTCCAAAAACAAAACATCAAGTGATTTACTTTCCATGAATGATAACTTATTTTCTAATAATATTATTTTTACCATGTTTTTATACATCTTATATGTAATTATTGTACTGAACATGGTATTTTTTTATTTTTTCAGGTTTTTAATTTTATTTTTTTAGTATCCAATGTATAAATACCATGTAAATTGCTACGTAAAATGGTATAAAATTATGGTATGAAAATGTGATAAGTGTAGTATTGTTGTTATTTTAATCTCAAAATAAAAATCATTAATTTTATGCTTTTCTTGGACATTTTTGGATAAACTAAACAACCCTCGTATCAAACATGGTCTATTAGGCTAATTCAACTTTTAAATTATTTGACTTGAATATTCTCTAAACATATTGAGTTACTCAACTTTAATGTTGGTCTATTCAACAAAACCAACTCAAATCTCAAGCTACTTGATCATTTGTCATCTAAAATGTACAAAAATCATTTCACATTCATTGTCTGGCTAGTTCTATGTTATGGTTGAACTTCCGTCAACTTATTTGTCTATAGGCTAGGGCATAGGCTTTATGTTTTTAGAGTACTATTTTGCTTACCACAAAAATGTGATCACTAGTGGGCAAAATATTTCTCATGTTTTTAACTCATCTCAAATTCGATCTAACCCTAAAGCCCAACAATTATAGACCAGCTCAAAGATTCTTGATCCAAGGGCAAGGCTTGAGTCGAGCTTAATTGCTCAAGGCATTTTTTATTCGAGCCTTGTCCAATCCACTCAACTTTTATCCCCAAATGAAATCAAGATACGACTAGGGAAAAAAAATCTATATAGTTGAGACGAGTCGGCCCATTCAATAAATGATCTATTCTTAATCTTAAATCAAACAAACATGTTAATAGTGGATAGGTTTTAGAGTGGAAAAAATGGATTCTTTGATGTGATCATAATTACTTCTTTCACTCTTATCCATATATACAATTCTAGGGGTATTATGAATCCATGGATGTGAGATTGGAACCAAGATCCTTTATCCATTTGCCTACCCATATCTCTACTATAGTAGAAAGATAGGTAGGTAAATAGGTAGGAGATTCTTGTCCGTGAGATTGAATCATGTAACTCCACAATCCATCATTGACTCTATATGACTTATTACCACCCTTTGCCTTGCCACTTTATTCAAGCAGGAAATCAAGGTTAGTTTTTTTTAATTTTTTATTACTTTACAAAACATGAGTCACAAACACACAAAATGTAAAATGAATCCACAATTTATTTACTCACACACTTTTAAGGTAGGTAAATAGGTAGGAGATTCTTGTCCATGAGATTGAATCATGTAACTCCACCCTTTGCCTTGCCACTTTATTCAAGCAGGAAATCAAGGTTAGTTTTTTTTAATTTTTACAAAACATGAGTCACAAACACACAAAATGTACAATGAATCCACAATTTATTTACTCACACACTTTTAAATAAGAATTAAAAGTAAAGTAAAAGTAAATAGAAAAAATTCCAGCAGAATATTCTTATTATTTGGAGTAAACTCAGAGTCATCATAGTTTCACCTTTCACGTACCTCTTAATTAAAGCAAGGGCCTCGTTTTATGCTTAAAATAAGCGAGCGTTTTATTGTCTTATAAAATTAAAATTAAAATAAAAGACTAAAAATGGGCTTTAATTGAGGGAGGCCTTTGTTCAAACGGGGCCTAAGAACAACGCGTTGCTGGCAACGTTATGTCCCACGCGATTTTAATTTTTAATTTTTTTAGTCAACTCAATGGGATGGACTGGTTGCCTTGTTGGTAATGGTATACGTGTGTTGGGTCATATTATTAAAAAACAGTTGGAATTGTTCAGGGATAAATTAAGAACAGAAGCTAACAAATAATAACATCTTAATTAAATGTTAAACTTATTAATTCACCGACTTAATATTTAAGTGCAACTATTGGGTTTAATTAGTAACAACGTTAGGGATTCTAAATTTGTATTCTTAATACTGTGAGAGTATTTCATTGATCCATATATGGTTCACTCTAGAATTAGGGGGCTAGTAAATATTTACTATTATTTATTTTATAATAAGTAAAACACTAACATGTGTAATGACACATTATTTGGGATTCAAATTTGAGATCCTTAATATTATTGTTTAGTCGGTATAAAATATGCCCTTCACACCCTTCATTTTATCAAAATACCCTCAATACACCCAAAAAAAAAAAATTTCAAAACCCAGCCACCAGCCACAAGCTTTTACTCCATATCTAAAACCCTCAATGTAACAACATTTCTTTTATTCATATTTATAAGGAAGTGCTATTAGCAATCTTAAAAAGTAATTCTACAGTCCTCTATTATATTATTTAATTGCCAAAATTAAGCCTAGGCTGTCGAATAAGTATTTTGGGGGGAATAAGATGACCTGCATGTATGTCACACCTATGTGGCTATGTGTGACCAAGTCTTGCCCATACTTAACAACCGTTAATGCAAATTGAATTAAGTACAAAGATTTCTGGCTTCTGTGGTCCTTAATGCCCCAGATTCAACTTGGGCCCTATGTTCTTCCTCTAGCACTCACCCACCACCCTTTCTGCATATGTGAGTGTCACACGTCTATAACACTTTTCTAATTAAATTCTAAGCCCCCAACCACCTCTTTGCTCAAGAAATACAAATGAAGAAAATTCTAAACCAAAAATAAATAATAGACCATGAGAGTTGAGAGACTGTGTGAGACATGTGATGTGATTGGCAAATTGCCAAATACAGTTGGTTTGGTCAACTTGGTTGGGCAGCTTAGCTACTTCTAAAATCATCATCCCACCCACAAGGCCCAACTCTCAATCAATCATTGAATTCTTTGAATTGTTTTTGTGTTTTAAGAATATTAAACCATGAAAAGGCATGTTGATTAGTCATTAGTGTTTGTGAGGTCCGAATTCAATTGTTTTTTATATTATATTATATTCTATTGAAAAAATTAGCGATTTGAACTCTTGATCCATTTTGACCCAAAAAAAATTATGTATCATTCACTAAACTAAATAATTATTGACAAAAAAAAATGGTGTTAGATAACCACAAAAATTTAAATTATTAGTGAATGAAGTAACAATGTATATTAAGCTAATATAAAAAACTTCAATATAGATCAAACTAACAAGTAGAAATCTTAGACCTTCATGTCATCTAAAGAGTTGAACATTGAAAAGATATGAAAAGTAAAAACTTACTAGGGGTTTGAATGAGTCTAAACTAAGGAATTTGAATTTTGACAATAGATTTATATTGATTGGAAGAATTATAAAAATATTAAATGCAATGTATTTGAAATGACTTAATAAGCCAAGCTAATGACCATATAGATGATGCTCAGTTTCTCTTTGTTTGAGTAGGTTATGAGATTAAACTTCATAGACAAAAATTGATTATAAAATAAAAAATGATTTGATAACAATGTAATAGTATGAATTTTAGATGACTAGTTTCACTTAAGCTACAAACTAAAAGAAATGGCCCTTTGTCTTTTTCTCACGACACCATTACATTACTCACATATTAGACAAAAAATAGTCTGCCTCATAAGGAAAAATTTATGGTGAAAGGAAAGGAAGGAAGATGAATGAAAGATTGGCCCATAAATACATAAATCAGAAATATGAAATTAACCTTAATTACTTTTACATTTGATAGTAGAACACTACAAGTCTAGAACAAAGACTTTAAATCAATATTTCTCATTAAAAAAAAAAAAAAACCATGATTNAAAAAAAAAAAAAAAACCATGATTTGGGCAAAGTTCCTAGTATTTACAACAAGATTTGGCAAGAACAAGAAAAAAACTTAGGTGTATCCACAACCACAGAAAACCAAGATTTTTCTTCTGTCAGCCATGAAAGAAAAACGAGAAATCATAAAATTTCCAGAGCAATCAATGGGAACACTCCATCCTCTGCACACGATCCTTGAGAATTCCACTGTACAAAGCAATTCGATTTTCAGGAATTCCTCGAATTTCTGTTCTGCAACTTCTTTC
This sequence comes from Purshia tridentata, assembly GCA_003254885.1. Lineage (NCBI taxonomy): Eukaryota > Viridiplantae > Streptophyta > Magnoliopsida > Rosales > Rosaceae > Purshia > Purshia tridentata. Next base: position 15,235 of record QANT01006401.1, read on the forward strand.
AGCTAAGCTACAATTCTTCAGCTGCTCTCTCAACTCCTCACCTTCCACAATTTTTTCCTCAACATTCTCAGCAAAATGCACTTTCTTTTTCTTTCTCTCCCTCTTTTTCTCACCTAAACAAAACAGACATAGATAGACCCATAAATCTTTGCCTACAGAATTTAAAAAAAAATCACAGAGCAATAAGAACAAGAAGAGATTTGATTTATAAGAGAAACCCATGTACCTGAAGCCAAGCAAGACCGCAGAGAGCTTTGCTTTGGGGGCTGCTGGGAAAGTTGGGGTTGTGAGAAAGTCTTTTGCCTAGAGAAAGCAAGAAAGGCAAGGGTGGTAGAGACAACCATGGCTGTTGCTAGGACCAAACCTTGGGAGCATAGCATAGAAGACATGGTGGGACAAAATTTAGGACAATTAAGCAAAGAAATGACTATAGACAGGGACTACAGAAGAGGGTTTTGTGTTTTGTGTTTTTGTTTGTGAATTGTGAGTACAGAAGGGCATGTACAGGAGATTGATATATATAAGGTCTCTGTTTTGTAGCATATGACTAGAAAGGAGAAAAATTTATTTTGTTGAAAATAAATAAACAAATGGGTATTTAATTAATAATGTGGAAAGAATAAAAAATGAAATTTAGAATTGAGTTTCTGGGTAGGTTAACAAGCGTGAGCATCTGGATTTTTCTTCTGCTTTTTGAATGTTTGATGGCTGAGGAAGAAAGAAGAAGTGTTGGAATTGTTTTTTGGTTTGGATTTAGTGGTCTTGGTTTACTGTATTTCTCTAGAGAAAGTTAGAGAGAGGCATAGGGTCTGTGGGATGAGGTAAGCAGTCAACTTTTGTTGGACTTAAGAATAGTCAAATTTGTAGTTCGGATAAGGTGTGGGAAGGAGTGCCAAGTAAGTGATTTAAAAGCCAATGAAATTTTGCCACGCTGGAGGGAACTTGTGGGGTTCACCGTCACTTGCATGCTCTTGACGCCTAATAATTGAAGGACCCTCTTGTCGCTTTGATGTGATCAAATATAATAAAAACATGGAAGTTTTTAATTTTTCTAAAGTATAGAATCAAATATTCTATTAGTTTTCTTAATCATGTAACAAAACACTCTAATATTCTTACCCATCTACCCAAACCAGAAGTCCCATCCCATCACTTGTGTAAAACCTCTAACATTAAGAATGGGAGGGAGCGGTGTTTCTGGGTTAGGTGTAGATGAGGTGGGTTACTGTTTTGTTACATGAATTCCAAATATTAATAGTAACACATGAAAGTTTATTGGGCCACATTAAAGCTCAAGACAAAAAGGTCTTCAAAATTGAGAAGCCAAGTATTTTCTCTTTTAGAAATGGCAACGGGTAAGGCAAAGCTATATTATTTGGCATTCTCATTTTTGTCTGTTGATAAAAACGTATGTGTACACTATATCCCTGCCTATGGGGATCCAGAATCCTATTCAAGGCAATTTTGCTATCCTAATAGATTAGTATATATGGGTTTACTTTGACATTCATTTATGTAAGACAAGTAAGAGTTGAAACATATATTGTCATTTACTTTCTAGATTACTTTTTTTGAGAAACAAGGTGAGTATGGGACGAGGGTGCTAACCCCATCCCCGCCCTACGAGGACCCAAATTTAAGGCAATTTTGCCACCCTAATATATTCGTATATTAACTCACTTTGACATTCATTTATTTATAATAAGTAAAATGTTGACACATATATTGCCATTATTTTTTAAAAATATTATATATGCAAAAGTTGCTATTAAACAAATAGTTGATTTTTTTAATAATTAAATAATTTTTTATTTAGTTGAGTTGTTTGTTGCATAGACAATCTTTATATTTTTATGAAAATAACTAGTATTCCTTTATTTGAATTGTCACATAATAAATGACACTGAAAATGTTTCCCACGAGAAGTGATCAAGTTTATGCTAAAAAGATGAAAAAAAGTTAACAACGAAAATCAAGTTTGAGAGCTTCGCCGGATTACAAA
>QANT01006404.1:0-10526 GCA_003254885.1 Purshia tridentata
TGGGGCCCATTCTATAGGGTATTTAAATGATCCGACCATCTAGTTTCTAGGTCTACATTTAAAGATCATCTTTGCAAAAAATTAAGCAAATTGGAAACTATTAAGTTGTCAAACTTTGATCAAATAAATAGACGAACAAAACATTTCGATAAACACTTGAAATTGTGATCAATTAATCAACGATCAAATGGTCTCCGATTAATCTAATTTTTTGCAAGCACTATTCTTCAATAAAGACCAAAAATGTAGACGGTTTCGATTATCGAAATATAATGTGTGGTGGGCCCATTAAGGATCCCACATTTAGACTTAAATATGAGATCCCACACTGTAAGGTGCCTCTATATATATATAAACTACTGCCAAATCAAGGAAGTATATCGAGTCTATCATTGAAAAGAGTGTGGCCAAAGTTGAATATTTCCTTTTTGGGACTTGTACTGAAATTGGTAAAGAACATTTGCTCCTACCAATAAAGCCAGACTTTTCAAGAAAATGAAATTACATTTTTTTTTTGGTAAAGTGAAAGCAACAACGCTTAACAATACAAAAACTAACCACGAATAAACCTGGGTCTAGCAAAACCTAAGCAATCATCCTCAAAGAGGTTACCAATGACAAGATGCAAATAAAATTACATTATGGTGCTTACTTTGCAATATAATTATTCGGTGAATTACATCGTTAATTTTTATTCTTTCAAAATATTATAATTGTTTGGTTATTTGATAATTATTAGGGAAACTTCGACTTAAGTGAACAATTTTCAGACTAAAGTCAGCAGTGTTTAAAAATTCATAGTCAAATCATTTTATATCAATTCGTAATTAAGTTTTTTTATGCCACCTAGGATTTTTTATTCCGAAATTGCCTATATTATTATTTTAAATGTTTAAAAAGATAATTCATGAGATTTAAATCTCAAAATATACTTTGTGGGATTTAAATATATACCACAACTTAAGGGATTTAAATTCCACAATATAAGGGATATAAATACCAAAATTTATGAGGTTTTAATTTTACAAATCTCACAAGTCATGAGATTTGAACTCTAAACTTAATTTCTAAACTCAAATCTTTAATTTATCCTAACTTATAATACCATAAACTCAAAACTAATATATCCTCAAGCCTAAATACATGAATTGGTACATTTTAATCGGACCAAATACATACACATGTGGGTACATTTTAATTGTATCAATACGCGGGTTGTTACATTTTATTTGTACCAAAAGCACCACACCGCCACCATCAGACCAAAGCTCAACCATGAAACCTGAAGCCCAAATACGTACACCCTGATTGGTACACATTTAAGTTGCACTAAATAAGGACTTGACTATAAATTTGAAATTACTGTCGGTTTTGGTCTAAACACTATTTTTTTAAGAGATCTACGCCAAATTAGCTATAATTTGAGTATTATTAAAAATAACGACTAAACATATTTTATCATTAGACCATATGATATATCACCAATAATGTGATTTTTGTTTTTTATGAAGATTAATTGTATTATACTTATAGGATTGAAGCTTTTAATTAAGAATATGACTAATGCTAATATATATCTTTCGATTATATTAGCTGATGCTATTTTTCAATTAGTTTAGTTGATGGGTGCATGTACCACAAGATACCGCAGGGATGAGTAGACCTTTCCCAAACTAAATAAGGCAAATTTCAATGATTTCAAGCTTTTTCTATAACGCACCAATGCTATGCCACCAATACAGGTACTCTCAGTTTAGCTGATAATGGAAACACCATAAACATCAGTGAGAGGTTGTGCAAATCAAAATTATTTTACTTGTTTTTTTATAGGACAGTCTGGACAGATTTCTCATGATTTTCAATCTGATAATTAAATTGATTGTTCATCTGATCGATCATTTTGATTGTATCTTAAAAAGGAATAAGCATATTATGCGGTTGGCCTGTCTTTCACAAGTCCCCCAACTAATACTTAATTTGTTTGCAATTTTTGCTTATTTAATAAAAAGATTCGATTTCAGATTAATATATTATTGAAGTACGTACTTAAATTGCAATTTGCATTAAACTAAGAATTTGGGAACTGCATAAAACGTGTGCTACAGGTTTTCTTTTTAAGATATATGTAGGTTATAAATACTAAATAGCCAAAAAAAATTTATAGGTAATGGATGCTGATGCACCCTTTTTTATATTTATAGATGTCGATCTACATTTTTCTAGAGATCAACTATTTTCTTTTTCTTTCCCATTAGTTTACAATATAATAAACATTACTTTATAGTACATGTGCATTTTGCATATATATTTCTGATCTATAACATGTGATAATCATGGTGATTTTATTTAATTATTTTTCTTAATTCTTTCCCCTTTTGGTGCCCCAGTCACAAGATGGCGACAAAATTCTGGCATACTCCATATTATAAAAACACTTTTAATGTTTATTGAAAAAAAGAATATCACTTTTTATATATATCATACACAAAAATTGTATACATCTCTATTTCTATTTTATTTTTTTCAAAAGCCGAAAGCCATGCACTTAATTTGTGCAAAAGGGTGAAGGTATGTTTTTAAATTTTAATGACTTAAATGCTTCAAAGTCATTAATCTTTACAGAAAACAAATAAAATATGAAAATGGTTTTTTTTTTTTTTTGGGGATACTGAATGAAACGGCTTTTTAATTTTTTTTTCTTTTGCATACTTTTTAATTCTCTTAATTCATTAATTGCCTTTCAAGTATTGCCTTAAATACTCCTAGAAGGGTGTTAATTTATTGATATAAAAATCAACATTGTATTGTTTTTCTTTTTGGAAGTTTCGGCAACTAATTAGTACCTATCACCTAACAAAAATAAAACTATCTACCTGGTGATATATAGTTTTGTTCTTTAGCAAGGAAAAATACATATGATGAAGATGATTCCTTTTGAGAACCCAATAGAAGTGACCTGCTTATTATTAGAAGTTTATAATCGTTTCTTATTTTGTATTTTGTATATAGGGGATATTGGACTATTATATGGATCATGTTATAGCTGGCTAGCTACTACCAATTAAGTACCAACCAACATTGGGATAGCATAATTCAGGCCAGAAATGAACTGTACCAAATTGCCACCATTTGCCTAGTTGCAATCACTGATTTCAAAATATATATAAATAAAACAAAACTGACCAATAGATTAATTTATCCTGCTAAATTATTAAATAAATAAATATTTTGCAACAGAAAATTGCATGTGACTAACACTTGGAATCAATGAAGGCTATGGAAGCATCATGGAGACAGCACTATTATTAATTAAATAAGTTAAATAACAACAGATATTACAACATACCCCATAGCTCTCTCTCACACACACACACACACACATATATATATACACACACACAAACACACACAGCTTAAAACCACAACTACATCCTCCAAAACCATTCAAATCCAATTCTAAAACCTTAACAGGCAAAAACCCATATCCAGAAAGATGTTTGGAGACAGTACTAGTTTTGAAATGGAGTCGGATTTCGCTCTTTTGGAGTCCATTCGCCAACATCTTCTAGATGACAATAATTTTGATGCCACTTTGCAAACTCCTCCAATGTATTGCCGGAGCTCAAGCTTCAGCGCCCTTTTCTTGACGGAAGGTTGGAGCGACTTGCCGCTAAAAGTGGACCACACCGATGACATGGTCGTTTTCGGCGCTCTGCCCGATCCAGCGGGCGCTGGGTGGAGTCCATCGGTTTGCGATAATGATGTCGTTGTGGCAACGCCGGTGAAACCGGAACCCCGAGCTGTGGTCGGAGAGGAGACTGTAGAGGCGCGTGAGACTCACGCGCCGCCGTTGGGGCGGCACTATAGGGGAGTGAGGCGGAGGCCGTGGGGGAAGTACGCGGCGGAGATTAGGGACCCGAAGAAGAACGGCGCGAGAGTGTGGCTTGGGACTTACGAGACGGCTGAGGGTGCGGCATTGGCTTACGACCAAGCCGCTTTCAAGATGCGCGGCTCCAAAGCCAAGCTCAATTTTCCTCACCTTATTGGCTCAGAAGGATCCCAGCCAGTTAGAGTGGCCCCGAAGCGCCGGTCACCGGAATCTCTTTCTTCATTATCGTCTTCCTCCTCGGATAGTGGCTCACCAAAGGCCAAACGGAGGAGTGGAGGCTCATCAGTGGCTGAAGCCGAGTCGGGTAGCGCAAGCCGAGTGGAGATGTTTGAGATGAGTCAGGTGGCTGTTGTTGATCAATGGCTAAATGATTTTAACCCCACCGTGCTCCCCATGGCACAAGAATTATTGATTGGTGGTTATGATTAATGCTTGGTTCATTAATTTCTTAGAGTCGGAGACTCTCTAATTGTAAAGTTGATTTTTTTTTAATTTTATTTTATTACCACCCCTAGTTTTGTACATAATGGAGGCTAAAAAGAAAAGCCTGAGTTTCACTTTCATATCATCCTTGCCAATTTCTTATTTTTCATGATTTTCCTATACAAATTTATATCCCAACTTTAATTTGTATTCACATATCAACCTACTACATTAATAATTTAAAATGTTCGAATAAGAAAGAAGAAGGCGACAGCGAAACTCACTAATGTTCGAATTCAATTTAAACATGCAGAGAAAAATGAAAATTATAAAAACTCTTAGGTTACAATCAAGAACGGTACTTTCTAGTTTTTGTCAAAAGAAATTGAAAAAAAAAATGTCCTTTGAAAATCATATCAGTACCAATCAAATATTGAATCACAAAACCAATTTGAAGCAAACAAAAAAATTATATATCATCGTTGTCCAAAGTTGATCTGCAAAATCATCCATTACACATAAAATATATATCTAAGTTGACCTTGGCACACATCTACTTCAATTAGGTTTTGTGACTTAATTGTTTCCATTTTATATAGGCAAAACAACAACAACATTACGTATCTTATTTCTCACAAAACGACGATGCACCAGTACAAATTGACAAAGCCCGGCCCACCGACGGAGCACGGACCATGACACCTATTCAGCTCAAAAGAGCCAAGCCTGGTCATGAGCCCATATGCCTTGGTGAACCAACCTCGGTCTACTCCTACCGATCCGGTCTGGCTTAAAACTTACCTTTCACATATTATGGGTGCGAGCTCATTGATCAATTTGAGCTGACCACATGACAACAATTGAATTAATTTTTATTTATTTCACGTAAAATTCAAGGGGAATATGGTCGATGCCTCATGGGAATGTAGGACGACGTACTTTCTCAAGTCATGTTAATTAATTTCACATTGAATAATGACAAGATCGTTCTCTATAATTATTCGAAGCCTCGGAGGCTTCTCGTCTGATGCCGCATAAGTGGTATTCTCACTCACTATTCTGTATTTGTCTTGTAGAGTATCGACCACTTCGAGCATTAAAAAGAGAAAAGCTCATACGTACCTCTCTTATGTTTGACTGTTGGTTGACTTTTCAGACAATTTTGGGCATCAACAATGGTCATCAACCTTCATTGATTCCATCAGATAATCTATTTTAATTAACTATGTATTGTAAAGAAACTGTGAACAATAAATCATATCATGGATTGTATGTATATCCTTGTATTTATATATGTTCATTGGTAGAACTATGCAGGGAGGAGTACGCTCTCTCCCTCGAAGCATTTCCTAATTATATAATCAATTCATATTTTTCATAAAATAACAGTAAGATACTTTCAGGTCGATCTGTGCGACATTGATATACGTCATTTCACTCTCTCTCTACTAACTCTAGATATATACTTTCGTTAGCATCATATCCATATCTAATACTTTTCAAAATTGTTTGATTAAACATCTTTCGATCAACAGTTATCAATATAGGCTAATAGCCTACTTAGATGTTGCAATTCTAAAGACTTTTTGGCATGCATTATTTGGGAAGATAAGAACGAACCACAACATGCACTTTAGGACAAAATTCATTGACACATTTCTTTTCATTTCATTTGTAGTTACCAGAAATTACAAATATTTAAAGGTTGTGAGATGTGGAAGATGAATTGGCGACTAGCTGCATGTCCCTTCCAAGATGAAGATATATTTATTTTTGGAAGGCTATGCACGACATCATCCCATGCAGGAGCTCATTGGGTAAACGACACATTGGGCAGGTATTTGGGTGTATCCGGTGCACTATAAGAAGCTATACAGGGGCAGATCTATCAAGGGCCATTGAAAAATCTCCCCTAGATACAAAATCTGGACCCCATGCTAAATGTTTGAAAGAGGCAAGGAGAAGAACAGAACAGAGTGGATCACATGTAGTTGTAGTTGACTTTTTTTTCTTTTTTTTTTGACTCTTAGGGGTGAAGCTATAGCTAAGACGCTTGGGTTTCGAAATTGCATATTATTCAGTCTGACGCACAAGAAATTATGCGATGTTTTTCTTGCTTGGAAGGCCTATCGATCTGCATGGACTTTCGTTGAGGAGGCTCATTCTCTCTCCTAGTTTTCTTTTCTACTATTTCCTTTCACTTTCGCACTGGTTCGTGTAATAAGCTGGCACATATTGCTGCCCAGCACTCTCTTGATTGTGTTAACATTGGCTTATGGAGGAAGCACTTCCCTTCTTGGTTGCTAGCTGCTCTTACTGAGGAGATCGAGTAGTGAGTTTGGCCTAGAGCCATAATATTAAGTCTGAGCATGCAGTTCCATAAAAAATATAAATAATTAATTAGCCATTGGATTTGTTATATACGAGTCAATTTGAAAATCAAGAGAATCTATATCCACACTGAAAATGTCTTGAAAATTATATTCAGCTCATAAGGTTGGAACTATGAAATGATAAAATACATACATGCACAGCAAAAACAAGACAAGAAGAAAATCAAAATCCATATAACATATATACAACTTTAATAGCTTTTATTTGTGAGGTTGAACTTTTATTCCTCTTGGCCATCACTCAGTATTCGATCACTTCATGTGTGGTGAAACTAGAGTCTCTAGGTATAAAGCCACCTGAGAAGAGCCTATGTCACCATTCAATATAGTTCGGAATTTTCTGTGTACCGGATTGTAAATCACTAGCTTCCTTGGATGCAAGAGCATAAGAATTTCACCATTCTTCAAAATGCACAAAAGTGACATTAATCCCAAGTATTCTGAATCCATCTTCTGCGGAATGGTTGTGAATATAGTCCAAGATGTCTTCACCCCATATTCCTTCATAACCCAGACTTGATAGTCAGACCCATGGGGACTGTGAAGCATACTCAGGCATCCTCCCAAAACCCCCAATCCATAGAATGAGAAGTCCTTGTCACCATCACCCGGTAGTTCCACTTGGCGGTACGTCTCCTCCGTCAGATCAAATGAAACGATTACGAAAGGCCTCTGATCACCATCATGATCGTGATCAGAAATACTAATATTACTCTTTCCACGACGGACTGCCCAGTGGAAAGCTCCATTCAAAAGGGTACCAGCCACGTTAAACAGGAGATAACAAGGGAGGCTTTTGATTCTTCTCCATGTATTGGTCTTGAAAGTAAAGATGTCGATTTCAGTGAGAAAGTTGCCATCCCTACTAGAAGAAGTGGCCCTCACTATTTTACAGTCATGGTTGCATGAATCATAGCCAAAACCATAGAAGTAGTCCTTACCCTGAGTGAAGCTCAGGCTTAGTACTTCATGGACGTGCCTGGTGGATGGATTGTATGTGATTATACGTTCAGAGTCGAGCACCAAACATACGAGGCCATTGCAAGAACCAACAATCTTGATGTCTTTAACAGGGTGGCTCGTCAACACCGCCGGGAAGTCAAGCGCCTCTAAAACTGTTGTGTCTCCTGCTCCTTCAGCTGCTTCTGTATCTGCTTCTGCTTCTGCATCTGCTTCTGTTGGCGATGTATTATTCAGATTGAGTTGTACATGTACGGATTGAAGGAGGGATGACGATGATGAGATGAGCACATGATCAAGATCATGATGGTGATCTTGTTTGGTCGTGGAGCGGTTTAGGTGTGACTTGACGAACTTGGGGTCGGAGATGAGAGCGAGCCATGACTTGGAAACGCATCTGAAACGGAGCAGCGACTTCACGGGCAGTTGCAAGAGAATTTCCTCTACGATCTCAAAAGGAAGCCGTCGATGATGATTGGGAAATGAGCTTTCCATTGCAAGAGAGAGTTTCAATGATGTCGATCAAACACGTTCGCATGTTTTGCTTGTCTGCACCATGTAGCCCTTTTATGTACGCTACTGTTGAACCTCTCAACTACAGCTAGCCTACAAGTAAGTTATGTTATTGGCTCAAAATCAAATCATCAAGGAATCCAAAAAACAAGGAAATTAAGAGGGTTAAGTGAATGGTAGCTATTTAATTTGTCAATGCACTCTCCAATTAATCCAAACCACGACTACAGATTTATAGTGCCAAAGAAAATGCAGAACATGCCATACTACCTAATTACCTATTTACTTGATAAAATAAAATTAAAGACAAATAGTTTTTCCACGTGTCCTACGTCTATACCAACCAACAAAAAACAAGGAAATTAAGAGGGTTAAGTGAATGTTAGCTATTTAATTTGTCAATGCACTCTCCAATTAATCCAAACCACGACTACAGATTTATAGTGCCAAAGCAAATGCAGAACATGCCATACTACCTAATTACCTATTTATTTGATAAAATAAAATTAAAGACAACTAGTTTTTCCACGTGTCCTACGTCTATACCAACCAAAAAAAGCTATAATTTGTCTCCATCAGTGGCATGACTCATAATAGAAGCCTGGTTGAGGGTTGAGAGTTGAGAGTTGAGAGTTGAGAGTGATCACTGATCAGAATAAAATTACCTTTGATTAACTTATTAAGTTGAATATGATATGTCATCCCTATATATATTATTAAAATAGAGAGTCAGTGAAAGTTTTATAAAATTAATAATATTAATTTGCATGCGTGGAAATCAATAATACTAAATATTACAGATGATCACGTCATGACAGCCATGTTGCAGCAAACTTATGCATGTCTACTTAATATTCCAGAAAATTAGAACCTTCTTAATTTTTATTTAATATATAAGAGATAATTAATTAATCAATGGCGAAATCATGCACAGAGGTTGATGACGAGATTGGAAAACTACCTGCGTGCAGCTGATAGGAAACCACGGCCAGCGGCGGCCAGGCAGCTTAGCTAGGTGATGTTAGGGGTGGGCGCTGGGCAGGGTGGGTCGGGTTGGGCGGGGCGGTTGCAAGTTAATCGGGGAACGGGTTGAAGCGGGTCGGTAGCGGGTGAGCCGTTTAGGAATAGTGGAAATTAAAGAGAGTGAGGGTGAGTTTATATGCATGCCAACCTCCCAAAATTGAAGCAAATTATTTATGTATATGCTTAGGATAATATTAATGACCCCCATTTCACCATAAAAAAGGACTTATCTTCTCTCTAAAGTATGGAAATAATATTTCTTAAAGAATATAAGTAAGGAAAGTGATGAATAAAGTAATTATGTAAATATATAATAATTTTACTAGNAGTAATTATGTAAATATATAATAATTTTACTAGCTCTTGACTCTTGTAAAATACATCCATCATATTTCCTATATTGCATAATCAGTTAAACGGGTGATGATGGGCGGTGAAGGAGGAAACTCAAATCCGAGCCGTCGACTATTGGGTGGATCAGGTGAAAACTAAACGGGTAGCGGTTTGAGCGGTAAATGGTGGTGGGCGGGTTGATGCCCACCCCTAGGTGATGTCCGGCAATTCGTTGGGCATTTAGGCGGAGGAGTACATGTTATACTATAGGTTGCCAAGTGTTGGAATTAATAACAAACCATGACCTGGTCCTTTGCTGATACTCCCCATCTAAAGTCTGTTGCTATTTGACCGTTCCTTTTGGCTAGTTAATAGGACACTTTACTCTACACGTTCAGCTTTTTATTTTATGCAAATAATACATGTAAATCCTTATATATAGGTTATGTAATCGATGAAAGATATATTAAGAGATAATGGAATAAATTTTGGTTCAGTTCTATCTGATAGCCTTTTACTTTTCAGTATAGCCTTTTACTTTTCAGTATAGAGTGGCAGGCTTTGTTTTGAAAAACAACACCAAATTGGCTGAAATTAATGGCTATATATATACATATATTTATATAATGAACATTTGCAATTAAAGAAAAGAAAAGGCCAATTAAGATGGCTTTTTAGCCAAGAAAGCAAAGATAAGACACGAGTTGCGAGTTGACTTTCATCTTTAGAACTCGGGAAGCAGAAATCGAAACGAGTTTAATTTTTCTTCTCTATCAGTAGGGGTCACCAAAAAGCCCAAGGCCCGAAGCCCACCCGAAGCCTGCCCAACCTATTGGGCCCGAAGCCTGATTAGGCCCGAAATTTGGGCCAGCCCGGCTCGGCCCGAAAGTCTCTTGGGCAGGCTTTGGGCCATCCCCTTGAAGCCCAGGCCCGTCCGAAGCCCGGCCCGTTTAGGCCAGCCCAAAGCCCGAAAATTGGCCCGAATTAGGCCC
>QANT01006405.1:0-36816 GCA_003254885.1 Purshia tridentata
ACTGTTTTGACCCCGAGACAATGATATTGAAAACTATACTGTTTGATAAAGAGTTTTGATTTGGTTTTTGATAAACAAAAACTAGACATCTTAATGGTCATTTCAAGACCAAGATCACCTTAATCGGACCTCAGATGCATTAGTTATGCATTTTCTAAATTGAACTTGAATTTCTGAAATCTATCAGATAGTAACTATTTTCTTTTTCCTTGTACACACTGTCACACATTCACTGTTTTGACCCTGAGACAATGATTTTGAAAACTGTACTGTTTGACAAAGAGTTTTGATCTGATTTTTGGTAAGCAGAAATTAGACACCCTAATGGTCATTTCAAGACCAAGATCACCTTAATCGGACCCCAGATGAATTAATTATGCATTTTCTAAGTTGACCCTGAATTTCTGAAATCTATCAGCTAGCAACTATTTTCTTTTGCATATCTGATTTTTCTAACCTCTATTGTGTTCTTTATGATTTCAACCTAAACCGAGATTAATGGGATGATATTAAAGCTTTGTGGATTGGTTATTGTATAGTAGATCATATGATTTGAGGTTGTGGGACATTAATTACTCAACTTTTGGATTTGAAGGATGAGCATTGCTCCCAAATATTAGGCTAGATTGATTAATGAAGCTATACTAATCCACAGCTCCAAAACAATTAATATTTTTTGTGAATGAACCTTTATATGTCTAAAATTATTCAACCAATTTTCAAAGTATTTGAACTTATTGTTACGACCCGTCCCTACTTTTCCTTTTTGGATCATCATTTAAAGTCTTTGAGGTGAATTTACCAATTTGCTCTCACTTAGGAAAGTTTTGGTTTTACAAGGGACGTATATTTTTAAAAGAGTGTTTTGACCCAAATTTTTATATGGTTGCGTAGAGCTCGACCTCACGAGCGCGTAGGAAGAAACGGCTCGTAATTTGGACTTACGGTTTAAGAGTTATGGACGTTTAAAGTTTGGAAGGGAAAATATAAATAAGAAAAATAATTTCATTTTTCGAAAAAAAATCAAAATTCACGCGTGAATAGTGTCTGACGATCAGAATCGCCGTCGCACCTCCCAGCTGCGCGTGGAAGCGCGTGCAGCATCTTCTGGACTTCTAGTTGGTCGGGTTTTGTTCGCCTCTTCGTTCTCTTTCCATCCATATCCAAATCGTCCGGATCGGACCACTGTGGATGACGAATCGAGCCCTGAAAATTTCGGCTACCGCAAGTTTCAAATCCAAATTCCTGCTTCGTCTGACCTCGGTTTGGTTCGATTCTTACCTTTCTGAAATCCTCACGTTTCAAGCTTTCCAACCATATGTGACTTGTAATTTTTCGTGTAGGTTTAAATTTTCAGATCAGAGACAGAAATTTCAGACCGAAATTGGGGTTTTCCGGCCACTTCCGGCCACTTTTTGGACTCGTCCCAGTTGACAAAGTTGTTCCTCTCGCCGAGCCCATTGATTTGGTATGGTCAATTTTATTTTCTGGGTTGGTCGCTGGAAAAGTCAACTTTGCGGTGGCCGCCACCTTTGACCGCCGCCGGCGCCGCCATGTGCGGCGGTGCTGGACCGGCCAGTGACCAAAAATGCTCTTTTCCTTATTTTAAGGCTTTTGGGAACCAATCTGGACCTTACGTGTTTTTACAGGACGATCGGGAGTGTTTCCAGGTGACTTTTTGAGTCTTGGCTGTTGGTTTGGTGATCGGCGAGGCTTACGTTTTGCTTACCAAGTTTGTGAGTGGAATTTAAAATTCAGTTACTTGTTTGTTTGGTTAGCTTGTTTGCTGTTTGCTAGTTAAGTGGGTACGAATTAGGATTGAAGATCTTGAAAGGTTTGAGGTTATTTTGGGCATTGAGGATTTGTGAATTTAACTTGGATTAATAGTTTGAGGTGTTGGTTTTATTTAATTGGTGATTTTATTGCTAAGTTGTGAACTTTGTGATTTGAGGTTTAAATCGGTTTTGTAATTGATTATCACTGATTTTATTGTTAAGATATTTAGTAAGTTTTCACTCATACGAGCTCTAGTGAGCTTACCGGGTTTGTGTTTAAACCCGGTGCACCTTTGGTTGGGTGCAGGGTTTGTTTTGCAGGTTAAGCAGGCTGAGGAGACAGTATTGGGAAGACGAGGCAGTGGGACCACCTGTGTTTTAGAAACTTTGTTTTATACTTTGGTTTTATGTAAATGTTTTTTTTTGAATTACAGCTAATTTGAATAAAGGATTTATTGTTCATGGCTCATAGTTTCAGGCAAAGAGTAAAGGTTTTAGTTTTAATGTTTTTCACGTGCCTGAGGGTCTAGGCCCATGTCATGAGACGTGGCGCCCCCACAGGGTCATCTCGGGGTCAACTCCGGGACGGTCCTGTCACTTATACTTATATTTCTATAAATCTAAGAGTATATCTTGCTCTTGTGAGTCTATTCTTTGGCAGTCAACTATGTTTGATTAGACAGACACTGTTAGACAGTGTATGTTTTAAATTTCAGTATAATATGCATACTACCTAACAGTGTCTAATATGTTTCTGAAAGTGTGCAACAATTTCCTATTTAAAATCAATATATTAGACACTGCCACTAATATATTTTATAAACTGTGCAACAAGTTTCAATAAAAAATAGTCTTTAATATATACATTGCATGTGTTTAATATGCGTTTTAAACAAGAGGATGAACTAAAATAAGTTGCAAAGGAAAAAATGAGATAAATGAAAAAAAAAAAAAAAAAANAAAAAAAAAAAAAAAAAAAAAAAAAAAAAAAACTTACATGTTGCAGTAAAAAAAGGGATAAAGGAAAAAAAACTGAAATATGCTCTTAAATAGGAGTATAAAGAGAAACAAGATATAAAGAAAAAAAAGGTGGAAATGAAAAAAAGAAAATAAAAAGAAGCTTATACGTTATTAATACTAGCTGATCAGTCGTAGAATTTGTCTAAAATAACATTTGTTGTCTTTCTACAAATGTTAGGTGATTTATTATGTTAATTTTGCCATGTGTCAGCTTGTGGTTACTATTGACCTCTTTGTAATTTTTATAATTATGAGACATTGATGATGTCACTAATATGTAAGCAAAATGGCAAGAAAAGTAAATACACCTATGTTTTAAGTCTAATTGTTACTCTTTATTTTTATTTTATTACATTTTGGTCAGTGCCCATTATTTAGATAATGCATTGACCATTATGAAATTAGAAATTATTTTATTGATTTTTATGTAATTAACCCTATTTCAATTCATATATAAATCTTGAAAGAAATTGGCCTCAAGTCTATTTGGCTGCTAAACCCCCTTTATTACTTACTGGAATATGCGAATTTTAGGTCTAAAAACCTTTTAAAATATGAGCTTCTTATATTTGTTTTTTTAAAAGTTATTTGGCCGGTTAAACTGATAACTAAACCGGTTCGCACCGATAAATATTGATTAACCAATTCGGTTGCGGTTGATTAAACTACCATACTATTACCGAATCATGCTTGCTCCTATTCATCAAATATATACATTATTAGTTTTCATATTAACATCTCCTCGCAAGCAATATAGAAAAATTTGATTGAAACTTCCATGGAAAGTGATATGTACCTTTTCATTACTTGTATATATATGTGTGTGTCATCGATCATCCAGTCAAGGCAAAACTTAAAAAATAAGAAGGAATTTTGTTGATTCTCTTCTGATTACACGTGCAACCCAAAATAAATCAATCATAATGTGATGTATAAAATATTTAATTTTGTTTAGTATTCTTAATTGCTGGCCAATCTGGATTAGGTGATCCTAGCTAGGCTGCCAACCATGTGCTGCATAAGGATCTCCAAGTACATGTAAAATGTGCTTTGATACCAAGTATATCATAATTAGAGATAAAAATATGAACTTATTATATCTTACCAAATCGACATATATGCAAGGAAATGACCATATTAAATATAGGGACGCGATATTCACACTCTCAAAAAATTAAAACATAGTCATTATTGAAATCTACAATGTGTAATGAAGCTAAAATTTTGAAAACCAATTAGAAGAAGGGTAGTTTGGACAATTGAATTAATAAAATGAGATTACATGAATAAAATAATTAAGAGGAATGTAGAATGACTTTTTGGAAGTGTTAATAGCTCCCTCTCTTAATATATAATATTATACATATTCAATGCAAAGATTTAGGATATAAGACACAATCTGAACATAATCCACATACGTAAATACTACATACTATGCATATCTAGCTATATCGTGTACTGATCCACTAAGCTAAGCACTGCCCTAGCCTATTTGATTGACTAATCTGAATTAAAAATAACAGCAAAGATATGGCCGCACGCTAATTAAAACAATATCTGAAATCTCTACTGATGCAGTTTGATTCATTAATCACGGGATTTTCAAAGCTTTAACAAATAACTCGAAGCCATAAGCAATAGGACAAAATATACGCAGAGGAAGATGATGCAAAAGTGTCGAGCTTATTAAGCTAAGGAACGCACTGTCGGCTGCTATAGACAAGAATGGGACCCACTCGATATGAAATCAATGAATTATATAGATTTATAGCCAAAATAGCAGAGACACATCATTCTGACATATAGAACAAAGAAAGAAGCTAAAGCAACAATGCACAATTAATTAATTAATAAGTTTTTTATTTTTTTATTAAAAAAAAAAAGAAAAACATGTGGCTTAAGATCCTGTCCACCGACCCAGTAGATATTGGTCCATGTATTATATTAGCTTAGCTAGAGTTTATACGAAATTTACAAAAGAATTTGGCTACTTGTTTGCTGTCTATGTACATAGTCATATATATTATATCCAGCGCCGCAGTCAGCGTTGGAAGTGTCGCGCATGCGCATAAGACTCTGACCTTCGTGATCCTTTATATAGCAGACTTATGTATACCAATATTTATCGTTTACCAGAAAATAAATATTACTCAAACTATTTTCATCATATTAAGACTATTTCCAATAAAGATGCTTGAGACTTACTTGTAGAGATTTTTGGATCGTTGATGACCCGATGTTCATATAATTAGGGTCACGCGTTTCTTGTACGCGTGCTCCTTAAATAAAAATAATTCAAATGCGCTGACACGCAAGTTTAAGATCGGCCACTTAAAGCCTCTCTCTTCTCATTTCATTTCACATGCCAGCCCTAATTTGTATAGCTTTGGCTCTCAAAATGATTCCCATTATTAAAAAATTTTGGCTTTTAAGTCTCACATGACCCTCATTTTTCAATCTAGTATGAGAGGTTGAGCGCCATTTGATGGCCACTTTGGCTTTGGCTCTTAATTTTCCGGGCAAGTGTGCATGGCAACAAGAACAAAATCGACGTGCTACAACGAATCCGGCCACATAGAAACATGTTTGCACTTAAAGCTTGTCCTGTACATATATAATCTTTCATCAGAAGAAGGTTCTAGTATGTACTCCTGAATTAGCACAGTTCCAAAATGGCCTGATAAAATGCGGTCGGACCAAAGTGAGCAACATCATGGAAACTTTTGCAATCAATTATGGACTTATGGTCCCAAAACCAAGTTGGGGGTTATCGCTATAGATCATTAACATACATGTGGCTTGCGAGGTTTATATAGCTAGGGATCAACATCATGAAACTTATTAGTGGAGGCCCATTTCTTGGACCCAAAGAACCTGATTGACTGCACCCATAACGAGGTTGGCCATGTTTGACCCACCATGATGACCGAAGAGGACCACCACATCAGAACTTGATAAAGATCAATGGCTGAGGATGATTTGGCCTTTGGGCGCCGTTTGATATATTAATAGCAAATGAGCAATTCATTCCACAGGCCACGAACAATTGGCATGGAGTTCGAAATTTGAACTCACACAAATGAGAGATTCTTGTATTATAAATTTGAAAGCATGACAAGCTAGCTAACAAGTAGCAACGCAACACATTGCATATATATTGACATTCTTTGGATTTGAAAAAAAGAAGAGATATAAAGATGTTGAGAATTTAAGAATCAACACTACTTTGTGATGTTAAGTTCTGTCCTTTCCAAAACTTTTATTTGAAGAAATGGAAAAAAGGATCACGAGGAAGACAAAGTAGTAGTTATGGGGCAGGTAATGCAGAAGCTTCAAACTCAAGATTAATGTACATGGATCGATCGACCCATTAATATATTGATTATGAATGACACCACACTTTGAAAGTGATCTGTCTGTAGACTGTAGGATCCCTTTATTTATCGAATATACAAAACAAGTAGCAGTAGTGCATGGCATGTGCAATGCAGATGGAAAAAGTTTTGGTATATATATGTATCCTAGATATTACTCAAATAATGACGTACTACTACTTGTAATGATCGAGCGATATTCTAATGCCAGAAAATTCCCAATAACGTGTTCCATATATATGTATCGTAAAGCCAACAAAATTTGCAACTGGATAATGAGAATGTTGATAATTAAGTAAAGGAGCTAAGATTTGTTCTCACACGTACTACGTACTACTTCTGCCTATTCATGGCCCCCAACAGTGTTTCCTTGCGGAACAAGGGTGTTTACTTTTTACTAATTCGATCTCAACGTTTTTCTCATTTGAAACTTTTTACTCTACAACTATATATATATATGATCACCGGTCAGAGATTAACTATATATAATGCGAAAATGTTCAAATACGAACGTAAATTATAGTGAAAAGCTTCTTGTTACATATAACTTAAGATATTTACCAATATGGATAGTGCTAGATAAAGTTGGTGAAGTAAACTAGTTTCTTTAAACCATAGGAAATTAAACATATATATTAGTTTTCAAGTTCATTTGTCAAGGCCGGGAAGTAGGAAATCAAATTAAACCCACATTATAAAACAAAATCGATATCATGTAGTACGTTCAAAAGTGTTGAGAGATATCCCACATTGAAGATGTGAGGGCTTGCTAGTGGTTTATAAAGGTTTGGGCTACTCCTCCTATTGCCAATTGATTTTGGGATGGATGCATAGATTCCTTAAAAAAGGCTAGTGTACTTGGTCTTTGATTGCTCAACATTAATTAGCAAATGATTGCTGATCACTTTCACCGCGCATGCAAGCTCGTTACAAAGTAATGAAAGTTTCTCTGGTTTAACACCAACAAAAAAATTGACTAAAAGAAATAGATCGAGGACAGGACGTAGTTAATGAAGATGATGATCAGGGGATGAGAATATTGGTGATGATCAATCATATTACTCAGACTTAGGATCGATGTTGCAGTACAGTTGTAGTAGTCATCATTGAGCTGACCACAGCAGCAGAAAAGAAAAATTAAATTAATGATTAATAAAAAAGATCAGATGGATTCGATCACTGTCCTAGTATAGAAGAATAAGGGAACAGTTTGGTGTACGGTGAAACGTGGGCACACACAATCACTTTATTCACTCATCTGAGTTATCTGACAGAGTACTTTGGGTCCCTCTCTATTATGAGTGTCTTCCTCACGCTATCAATCTCAAGCTTCGATTCAGCAACGTACATCCAACATCATAATTCCTCCACTTAATTATGTCATCATATATGAATGGTCATCTATACGTATGTTACACTGATTAGAGGTTTGAATGTTAATATATCCCGCGAATTTCATATTGTATTTCATATTGTTAGAGTATTTTCAAGAATGTAAAATTTTGCCTTAGGTAGAAAGTATATTTGATATTAGGTTGTTGGTAACAATTTGGTTTCAGATTAAAATCTTAGTCTTTGAAGACAGCTCTTCTTACTATCTTTCTCTCTCCTCTGTTTTCAAAGACTAAGATTTTAATCTGATACAAAAAACTGGTAGCAGATCTACTTTCTTTACGATATATAATCGATTCATTTTGTTGTATCTAATATTTTAACTCAATCAAGAGTAGTGGGCATCCATAATATATACAACACTGGACATACAAAATACAAAGACGTGTACATTCAAATATTTACACTTGTTAAAACGGTTTTGTGAGTTTCGCATATTAACTCTAAATTGATTTGGAAGGAAATTTATTTAATTTACCATAAACAAAAATCTTGGCGCATAAAATTTTGGTACTGTATATCTTCAAATCAACTGACATGTGTTGCATGAAAGCAATTAGATCATTTTATTCCAACAAAAGCAAAACCAAGCGAGTGGAATTGCCGGGAGCAATCTTCAGTAGTAACTAGAAATTCAAAAAAACCGTGGCAACTGCCAAAGAGCTAGGAGGGAAGGGGTGTCACGTGACATGGGGGGTGGAAGAGAGAATCTATCCTTTGCTTGTAGGAGGAGAACGAATGGGTCCCACGTCGTTTGGGCCCCCGAGTGGAGTGCTCTTTCGGTATGCTTCTTTATCGAGGACCCAAATATTCTCACTAGTCTCTCTCTCTCAGGCTCTCTCAGCCCTTGTCAAGTCACAACCACACACTCACTCCCCATTTGGTGTGACGACCACGCCGTGATCTATGACGTGTGCACTAGCTATCACCATCGACGGCCCATCTTGTCCAATTCCAACAACTGTGATGGCATCGGGGCCGTCGGTAGTCTTAGTCAAGGTGAGGTAAGGCGTGGGGCCAGTGTTGGGCCGAGTGCAGACATAGTGAGGGCCCACTAATGTTGCTACCGACGGTGTTTACACCGTAACCCCTCTGCATAGAGTAGCTAGCAGCTGCTACTCAACACTTTTCTTCCTTCTTATATAGTTAACACCAACCCAACCCCCCACAATAAGAAACCACATTCTCACTTCCCTCAGTTTCTTAACCGTCTGGTTCTCTTAAGTACTCTCTCTCTCTCTCTCTCTCTCTCTCTCTCTCACACACACACACACACACACAGAGTACAGGTTTACTTAGTGAAACTGAGAGCTAAGGAAATGAAGTGTGTATGAAGAAAAAGCTTGGTTAAATTAAGTTTTTCAATTGTGTTTTGTCTTGCTCACTCGCTCGTTCATCTGGGTTTTAGTTTGTTTGATGGGTCATAGTTCTCTGCAAGTTTGCATGGATTCATCTGACTGGCTTCAGGTAAGTTGTGCTTAATTTTGAAGACTACTTAAATTTCGATTACTATATATGTTTCATCATCATCGATCATGACCACTAAATGCTCCATTTTTGTGTAATTTAATTGTGTGATCAACTAGCTAGCTCCATGTTTATATATGTGACCACTCAATGCTTGTTGATCATGAATTGTCACCTTAAAATGCAAAGAACTATATTGAAATCCCCCGTGAGCAACCCCTAATATATACAGTAGTTTTTCACGGCTATTAGGACCAAATTATGTATATCTTAAAAAGAAAACACTAATTAGTAATGCCATTTAAAATGCCATTAGCTAGCTTCCTAGTGATGATGAATGACAACCACATTCATGAACAGAAGAAGGGTATTTAGCTACATAGACTTCCTTGTTTTTCCCATGACAAATTTGCTTAAATTCAAGAATAATTTGATGAAAATAGAGTTCCAATAAGTTCCAACTTTGTTAAATATGGAATGTAATGAAGCACATCTCGGGATATGTGTCCTAAGCTGCATTACTCAATGGGAACGAACAATATATCCAAATTCCAAAATGTCAAGTCCCTGCTAGCATTATTTGATCGATTGATATATATCTATATCTGAAAGGACAAAGAATGTCTCGTCCTAAAATTATTCTTTTCTATATATGTCAGCAGGGAGCGATTCACGAGGAGTCTCCAATGGATTCTTCCTCACCATTATCCGGTGACATGTTAACATGTTCAAGGCCCTTGATAGAGAGGAGGCTGAGGCCCCAACAGGACCAAGCCCTCAAGTGCCCTAGGTGTGACTCCACACACACCAAGTTTTGCTACTACAACAACTACAGCCTCTCTCAGCCTCGTTACTTTTGCAAGACTTGTAGAAGGTACTGGACCAAAGGCGGCACCCTGAGGAACATCCCTGTGGGTGGCGGGTGTCGAAAGAACAAGAAAGTTTCATCATCTGCCGCAAAAAAAACAAATGATCATGCTAATAATCCGTCGATTGTTAATCAAAACCATCCCGGATCGTCTTCTCATCATCACGACCCCACTGATCTCCACCTTTCATTTCCGGATCAGATGCAATTTTCGCAGTTTAATGGGTTGCTTGGGGGTCAAGGCAGCGGAAACCCTAGCTTCATGGACAGCCGGTATAACAATGGGATGCTTGAGAACCCAAGGCCCATTGATTTTATGGAGAGTAAATTGGAGGCTATAGTGGGGAATTCTAGGAATTATGATTTTATGGGGAGTGGTGGTGCTGATTTGGGCATGGTGGGTGGGCTTGGAAATGTGGGTCATGGATTGGAACCAAGCTTTCATGGTCTTTGCTCTCCATTTGGGATGTCCCTTGATCATGGGAATAATAATGGGAGTAATTTCATGGACACTTGCCAGAGATTGATGTTACCATATGAAGCAAATCATGAAGATCATCAAATTAATCATGGCATGGATGTGAAGCCCAACACTAAGCTCTTGTCCCTTGAGTGGCAAGACCAAGGGTACCTCAATGGTCTAGGATCTTGGAGTACCGGCATGATGAACAATTATGGTCCCTCCACAACAAACCCACTAGTCTAAAACTTAATTAGTGACTTTAATTAATTATCATCTGCATGCATTAAGTAGAGTAGGTTATTGATCAACTGCTACTACTAGATCTACTGCTAGTTTTATATAAGTACATGCATGTATGCCTTTTTTTGGTGGAAAGGGTTTTAATTTCTCTGTGTTTCCATGTAAGAATTAAGGTGGTCAATCTTGCTTTCTACTTTATTGACTTAGCAAGGACAGAGTGTGAATGGGAACCTGGAGAGTCCAAAAATGAGTACTGCCTTTGGTGCAATATGATTGGGTGGTTTGTATTTCTGTTTCTTTAGTGGGTTTCTTTCTTTCTTCTAATTTGTTGTACCACTCTTTGGCTGCAAGTGCAAGACATTAATTCAAAGGTCCAAGATTTTGTGGTAATACCGAGGAGGATATAGTAGTACTTTTTTTTTTAAGTGTAAATAAAATGTTTTGTTTAGTACGTGGTCTTAAGTTCTTAACTTTATGTGCTGCGTTGTCTGCATGGTGGAAGGAGAGTGATTAAGTTATTATGATAAAGTGGTTTTAAACTGTCTTCGTGGTTGGGAATGCTTGAGAGTCTGCGACATAAAATTCGAGTAAAGCCGAGTTTTCAGTGAAGGCAAAACTAGCTATAGCTCGACCTCTCTTTGAGTTTGCGTGTTATTCCATGCCATGTGACCCCATTGTAAACCCTGAGGCTCTGATTAATTGTTGATACAAATGGAAGGAGAAGAAAAAAGATCTCTCTCTCTCTCTCTGAGTTAGGAAAAGCTAATATCATTGACAGCATATATATGATCGATCTGGGTGCGACCGAAAAATTAATAAAACTAATTAGAAAGAAAATAACTCTGTTTAAAGTAATTGTTCTGACGGAAGTAATGTAAGTTTATACCCCATAATTATCAGATAACTAAACGCCACTTCCAATCATTACATGGTTCTAATTAATCTAATTAATGTAAAAGTTATTGTTTTAAAAATTTATCTCCGAAAAACTTTAAGTTTTTATTTCCTAACACCCTCATTATGGACTAGTTTTATATGGGCAAAACGAATTACTTTGTCGCCATTATATATAACTCGATACAAGTTATGAATATGTAAAATGTAAAGTGTAAATGAAGTTAATACCACATTCATATATAAATTTAATGATTCACTACTAATAGCATCAAGTGTTTTTTAAATAAAACTCCGCATTTGTATCATTGAGCAATTATTCTACTCATTGAGTTTAGTCAATTAATTTGAGAGCAATATCAATACTTCATTAGATTTTTATGTTTTTTTTTTCCTTGAAGAATATAACTGCTGCCATTTACCATGACAATACGACATACACTAGTTTTATATGGGCAAAACGAATTACTTGTTAATACCACATTCATATATAATTTTAATGATCCACTACTAATAGCATCAAGTGTTTTTTAAATAAAACTCCGCATTTGTATCATTGAGCAATTATTCTACTCATTGAGTTTAGTCAATTAATTTGAGAGCAATATCAATACTTCATTAGATTTTTATGTTTTTTTTTTCCTTGAAGAATATAACTGCTGCCATTTACCATGACAATACGACATACATATTTTTTCGGATAAGTCAACTCCTTCTATACTTTAGCCACCAGAATTATAAAAAATAAAATAAAATAAAAAAGGTAATCTCCTCTAACTGTAACCACATTTTCGTATATGGCAAAGAAATTAAATATAAAAAAAATAAAAATTTCAATTGGCATGTTATATGTCGTGTGCCTTTGCCTGTGCACTGTTGGGTTTGCGTAATTGGGTTGGGAGAGAACGTTGAGCCAATGGGTAGACAATTATGTCTTTTAGACTATAAACATTGGGCTAAACAGGCAAATCCATTTTCAATAATAAGATATCATTTTGGGCAAAATCGTGACCCGACCCGACTAATATATATGTTAAAGCTTCCATACTCATCTCTCGCCGATTTGCTCTCTTTGCCTCAGTTCGCTCTCTTGGAGTTGGCGGCTCAAAGTTATAAAGCTGCGGTGGTGAGTTTCTTTCATATGGTTTCTGTTAAATCTTTCATATGCTTTGGAGTTTTCTTGAGGGGGTTTTGAGTTTTATCAGAAACTCAAAATTTATTGTTCTGTAGTCAAAAGGGGTCAGTTTAAGTGTAAAAACGCTTACAATGAGGATGTTCAGCTAATGGAGCATTTTAGTACTGGGTTAGTTTGGAAAGTTTGATGGCATTTTAATTTTCTTTTCTGGGGAATTTCTTCGTTTTATATGAGTCATTGCCATTGATTTCAGTTTGTCACACTAAATGTTTGTGTAAATGCCCATTTGAGTTCTATCATTTTTCTTGTTACTTATTGTTAAATCTGTATATTGAACATATAGAATGATGATTAAGGCGTAGAATAAACCAGCACAAGGATTGAATGCAATAAATGTATTATGAAACATTAACTATGCTGTGTGTGGTTTGGTATCAATGAAAAGCAATGGTATTCCCTTTGCTAATTGAAGTTTTCTTTCTACTCCAGACAGGGGAGTTCTCAAGTCTCAACATTGTCCATGCAATTCAAATTGTTCTAAATACAAAGGAAGCCCTCTTTTAGTTACACCCAATGTTGCAGCTACTTGGTTGATGCAGATAACAGCTTTTTTCAGTTTTCTCCAGTCTATGAGGCATTTTTTTCACTGACCCAAAAAACCATGAGGCTCATTTCACTTGCTAGATCTTTTCGTGCTCGTCCCACTCTACGTGAAACAACTGGTCCTTTGCAGTTTCGTGCCTTCCAACCTGATTTTGTTCCCAGGGATCCCAAGGCGAAGCCAAAAAAGTACAAATATCCAGCATTCTATGACCCATATGGCCCTAGACCTCCACCTTCAGATAAAATCATTCAGCTTGCTGAACGAATTGCAGCACTGCCCCCTGAAGAACGCTGCCAAATTGGTCCTACTCTCACGGAAAGGCTAAGGCATCCCAAGCTGCAGCCCATATCAACGGAAGGTTTGGACTTGGGTTCACAGGGAGGTCCAACTGGTGGGTCAAAGACTGAGGAGAAGAAGGTGGAGAAAACAGCATTTGATGTGAAGTTGGAGAAGTTTGAAGCTGCTGCGAAAATCAAGGTGATCAAGGAAGTCAGGGCGTTTACCAGTTTGGGATTGAAGGAAGCTAAAGATCTTGTTGAGAAGGTACCTTGTGTGCTGAAACAAGGGGTTACCAAAGAGGAAGCAAATGAAATAAGTGAGAAAATAAAGGCCGCTGGAGGAGTTGCTGTTATGGAGTAACCGGAGTTGTTTGATGTTGTTGGTTATGTGATGTTGTGTTGCTGAAATGAATGCATTGTTGTTTCTATTCAAATCTCCAGAAGTTCTTTGGAATTTGTATTGTGGATGGATTACCAGTAGCCATTGTCAAAATAGATATGAAGAAATAATAATGTGTGGACATTTTTCTGCAAAGCTCGGTTTGAATTAAAATTTCTCATTGATGCTGCAAAATTTGTATAGCCTTCAAAAGAATTAAAAAAAAGCTCAAACACGAAAAGACTTGCATGACCTCCACATAAACCGAGCTTCATTCGCATTGTGGAAAAATAGAAGAATTGGGTTCATACTGGAGAGAGAGAGAGAGAGAGTAGTAAATAAGGCGAAACCGAATTAATAAGATACATAAGGTTCCTTCCAATGCAGCAAGTCATTGTAATAAATTACAGAGGTTCCAACTTTAACATTAACATCACCAACAGAGCCTTTCCAAGGAGTCGCTAAATTTACAAACAACCTCTATAAAGATTCCATAACCTACCGTTCTAATTAAGAAGAGGAAGAACTACCCATGGAGCTCACCTTCTTCAGGAGGCCTTTAATTTCACACTCCAGTTTGGCCCTCATCTCTGGAGAAAGATTGTCGCCCGACTTTTCCAGCATTGAAGTCATCATCTGAAGATTCTGCCTTATGAAGTCGAGGCGAGGCGCCTTGCCAGGTGCTTTTATAGGAGTCAACAATCTCTGGGCAGGGGGAGAGGGCGCACTTGTGGGAGAGGACCAGCCTGGTGCTGCTAAAACCCTTGGCAGAGATGGAAGATGAAAGAGCCTGTAATTAACAAGGTTTGCACCAAAAGTGTTGTCCTTCTCTAGACTCCGAAATGCTTCTCCAGCATCAGCACTTTCCATGAATACAACCTGCGCGCTACAAGGATCTTTTAACAACTGTGTCTCCGATTCCTTCAAGGGTCCGAACCGACAAAATGTTGAAATTAAATCATCTTTTGAGGGCATTGGAACTCCTGGGGCAAAGGTCAAGAGAAGAGCTGTCCCTAGACCCTTTTCAGTAACATGCATTTTACCGTAATTTATCTGTATAGTAGCTTCTCCTTTTCTCCTCCTCTTCTTCCGCTCAGGTTTAATCGGAGGTGTAAGGCCATTGGACTCCTGAAATTCCTTTCCAACTGAATTGAATTCAGCACTATTTCCATTCAAATCTGGGATGCCATCAGCTGGATGCTTTAACTCTGCTTTCTCCTTTCTCTTTCTCTTTTTCGGTGCAGGCCTACCTTCATCAGAGAGCAGGCCGGTAACCTGTTTAGATTCCAGGCATGCCAAAGCTGGATTAGGAACACGCAGATCAACAACCAATGTACCAGGTTTCCCATTGTTCACATTCACATCTACGAAGCCAGCAGTGATACTAAATTTTGAATGCTCTGAAGCAGTTTCATTCCCCAATCTATTTTCTAGCCCAACTTTACCTTCAGAAGTAGCATGGCCAATAACCTCTTGGTCATCACCGAGAAGATTAGGTGGAGCATTGCTCCCATTCAAATCAGGTATGCCAGTTGTTTGTTTAGTCTGCAGACACATTGGACCTGCTCGTTCCTCCTTCTTTCTATACTTTCGCTTAGGTTTACCATAAGGCAGGAGAGGGCCTAAATTCAAGGGATCTTGTATGGCAATGCTTATATTCACATCTGATAGCCCAGAAAGGGACTTGGTCTTCGACCTTCCCAAATTTGGTCGTCCCCTTTTCTTGTGTGTTTTCGGACATGTATCAGGTCCATTGACAACCTGTCCAGCAGTTGCACTCTTCTTTGGCACAGATTTAGTCTCCTTCTGACCACTATATTCCAACAAGCAGGGTTCAGCATCTTTATCCTCATCCAGATCAGCCATATTGTTACCATAGATTTCACAAATAGATTCATCATGAAATACCGAAACCCTGAATCTAGAAAAAAACCAGCCAACTGAATCAAATGTTTTATTTTCGTTTGGATATAGGCAGTTGACAGCTGTAGAGCAAATTTCAGAAAGCAAGTCAGCAGAAGAAGCATTTTCTAACTTTGAAATACCAGATTTATTACTCACACCTGTAAACCTTCTATACCATTTTTTCCAGAACTTCTCACCACTACATTTAAAATTAGAAGGCGGCCCACTAGATTGGCCAGCACCAATATTTGCAGCCACTCCTTCATGTGTACCTTTCAAAACTTTGTGGTCGTCCGTTTCAGCAGACAATCCTTTCTGCTCCCAGTTTATGTATGGGTAAGACAAGTACCTGCTCTTCTTCCGTTCTCTTGACTCAATGCCTTTTTCAGTCATTCCCTCATTCTCATCATCACCATTTTCTGCACTGGAAGCATTGCTCTCTTTTGTTGCTGGAGATATCAAGAGGCCGGTCTCAAGACTCTGAACATGATGGTTGCCATCTGCAACTTCAGAATCCCTCTTCATCTTTCTCTTCCTGAATTTTGAACTTGAGATGAAACCTTTATCAGCAGCATTGTCCCCACCAAAAACCTTGGCTAACCCTTCATTCTCTTGATGTAAAACTTTATCATCTGATTGCTCCTGCAAGGTAGATAATGGCATGCTTTGCAAGTACTCTTTAGCTATCTCAGTATCTCCATATCCAACCTGAATGCCAACTTTGCTTTTACCCATTGACCAGTAATCAGCACTGTCTTCAGCATCATTTGTTTCCCGAAGTAGATGCATGGGCAGTTGGCTGTGCCCTATGGAGCGGTAGAAGGCTGATAATCGATTCCGTGTGACAGTTAAATCAAGCATGCCACCCATGGAAACAACCTGTGCAATATTTTTGAGATGTGCAAGAAACTTGGCAGAATCAAAATGAGTAAGTGAAAATTCACCTAGTTCACCAGATTTGCGCTCAGGCACTGGAACTCCTTCCTTAGATGTTGCATTACCGACTGATGGTTGATTTTCTTTCAGAACACACATGCAAGTCATATTCAATTTTACATTCCCACCAAAGTCTTCGAGAGCCTTCTCTACAGCTCCAAGGAATATTCTAGCCTTGCTTTGCCCTGCCATCTGCTCAAAATACTCATGAAAAGGCTTTAGTTGGTATGGATGGCACCAAGCAACATGAATCATCCCAAAATAACCAACCAGCAAACAGCCCCTTCGGTCACTACTCACACCATACTTTGATGCATCTACAGGGTCATAAATTTTTCCTGGCCACCATGTCTGAGATTTGGTTTTCACCCATACTATATCACCCACAAAAAAATCATAATTTCGATAATCAATACCCTTCTCCTGTTCATCATCTCCAAATTCTTCTACATTTTCCTTGCTTGCAAACCCAGGACAACTTGCCACATCAAGATCATCTTCAATAAATCCTGTTGTAGGGCCACTAAAATCAACAAACAGCGATATACCATCACCAGAAACTTCTATCTTCTTGCTAGCTGTATCAATCATAGCCGAGTCAATTCCATTTGATACCGATGTTTGGTCTTCATTCATACCATCATCTTCAACCATCTTCCCAACTCCATCATCTTCAACCATCTCCTCGACTCCACCATCTTCAACCATCTCCTCAACTCCATCATCTTCGACCATCTCCTCAACTCCATCATCTTCACTCTCAAAACCACCCAAACCCTCTAAGTGCCCATATGATTGTGACTCCACTGAACCCTTTTGAACGTCATTTTCCTTTTCTGACTGCGATTGTTTGAAGCCCATTTGAGTCTCATCTTCCCCACCAACCTCACCAATGACCAAACAAGCCTCCCCACCCCCAACACCATTCAAGCAACTCCTTTGGACACCAGACATATCCATACCCAATCCCAAATCTTCTCCTTTTATACCATCTACAATTCTTTTCTCAGCTTCTACCACTTGAGTTGCCACTTCCACAGTGCCAAGTCCAACATCATTATCAGTAATATCAACTCTTTTGCCATCATCCTCCGAAATGTTGGAAAAAGATTCGAACCCGGTACCGTTCTCACTCCACTCCAAAAACCCAGAAGCCTCTTCTAGGGTTTTACCACCTGGGTTTTGAGCTTCTAGGGTTTCTGGGGTCTTTGGGCTATCCATTGTCAAAAATGTCCCCACAAGTCCACTCTTTTTTCACAACAACTTCAAAGCTGATGAAGAAAAAAAATATGCAAAAAAGGAAGAAGAAGAAAGCTTTGTTATTTCACATTGCAGTTCGGTAAAATCATTTAGAACAATAAAAAAAAAGCCAAAACTAAAAGGCAGAAAGAAGAAAAAAAACTGAAATCAAAAATATAAATACAAATCAATAACATTCCACTCACCAAAAAAAAGAAGGAAATAAGACAATAAAATTACCTGGATTCACATGCGTGCTGAGTCTGTGATCCGAGTAGCCCAACTTCAAAAGGTTTGATGCTTGTGAACTGTGATGGGTCGTCAGAGAGAGAGAGAGAAAGTGTTAAAGTTTCGTAGATTCTGAGAGAAAAAGGCTAAGAAAATTTGTTTAAGTCAAGAAGGACTGAAGAAGTACCTGTTCTCTTCGCTGTGTGACTGAAGTGTGAAGAGGTGGTGGAAGTGTCCGTATAAAGACGCTTTGTGGCTTCCAGGTTGAATACACGTGAGAGAGTGAGGGAGTTCAACTTCAACGCTAGTATAGATTTAACTCTCTCTTGGCGTGAAGCGGTTCCGGTAATCAAATAAATATTTATATAATAAAATATTCCATTTTTAGTGCCATCATTAAATATTTTATTTTATTCATTTTTATTCGACATGAATTTTATCATGGGAGTATCGGACACAAGATAGGTAATTCAAAATTTGATTCAAGATATTTACATATTTGATGATATATAAATGGTATGTATTGTTGGTGTTTATTCAGTTTTCTTTTAGAATTGATAGTACTTTTAATTTTGTTCTAGTAGTGAGTGGTGTGAATACGATTGATCGTGATCACATGAAAAAATTGTAAAAGTTATGGCCCTTCCTCTTAGTCGTTTTGCTCCCTCCCAACAAGTACAGATTGATGTTTTTTCACAAGATTCAGTTTGTCTTGCGTTGGGTGGGAGAAATTCTTATATGACTTCTACATTATCGTCAATTTGATTATAACTTTGTTTAGTTTTATTCAATTAAGTATTTTTTAATCCAAAAAAAAAAGAGCTAAGAAAATAGTTTCTTCCATTAATTTAATCTCATTGCATGAAGTTTTGGTTGGCTGTCTAAGTTGACAATTTCTCTTTTTAATACTTTTCATGGTGACAATGATTGTTTGAGTGACTTTTGGTTTTGGGAAAGATTTATTCATTTAATGTTCTTTTATACGTCTTTTCTATATAATTTTTTTTGTTTTAGTGTCGGTGTTGGTGAGGCCTTTATTTTTATTGGGTTAAAGTTAATAGAAGCAAAAGCCACATCCTTGCAAAGGGCCATGAAATATATCGAATGCCACATAATCATGATTTTGCAGGCGGATGTCAAGTCAAACAAAAGATGGGGTTAATATCATGCCTTGGGCTCACTAGATTGCTTTGTATTGCATGAAATGAAATGGTTTTCTTTGCTTCGATTATGCAATGTAAATTAGTAACTGACCACATTCTTCTTTATATTAGCTTCGAACCAAGAAAGCAAAGAGCCTTATTAAGTGTAAAATCCAGTACGTCCAAGAACTGAATGAGATTTATCTCCCAGCGAGTTCCAGACTTGTCCACATGAAATCTAATATATTACTTGAATAGTGTTTTTTTTTTTTTTGGAACGAACCATGTAACTCGAATCTAAATATAAACAAGTACCCCTCCCAATAAGAAGGGGGGGGTGTCCTAGAAGATCTGCATTGAGTCATAATCTTTATCACTTTTGTCTGAAGTGGCCTCTTCAGAGAAGGGAATCCATCCACAGCTTACCATGAGACCCTACAGTTCATTACGAACTGGAACTTCTAACTTACTGGTTCGTATCTGCAAACACAGTCGTATATGTTTCCTTGAATCAATTTTTCTGCCAACCTTTGGTTCTTCACCATTGCAAGCTGCAAAACAAGTAGTTCTTGTTATTAGAGTGCAAAAGGGAACATTACAATCCAACTACTATTATGCTCCCAGAGCAGCTTATCAGTTCTCAGCATCTAAGCAGGGTGGAGCAAAGTTAACTTGGTTCAGTGTTTTGGAGGGCAATTTTCCATTGGACACCTAATTAAATAATTTGAATTAAGCAATAAAGAAGAACCATGACATGGAATCATCAAACCATTAGAGCTCGGAAAATTCTGAATGGTGATCAAGAAAAACTAGTCCCACATTCCAAAGTAAGACAACCATAGAGTCTCACCTTCAAAGCATCACATTTAAACCTAGCATTGAAGTTGGTATGTAGAGCTCTGCCCATCCCTTCCAAGATAATCTGCATGAATAGTGTATACTATTAAGTCAAATAATATCTTTAGCTCTCTTTTCTTTTTAGTTTTTTCTTTCCCATTATAAATAAAGCTCAACAATGACTTTAGTAAGTGGAAAAAGCATCATACCAAATCAGCCTCTTTTGCAGCAGCAGCTAGCTCAGAGCTAACCTGCCTTAAGTCTATGCAAGGACTGCCACAACCATTCTCAACTACCATCAATGGAACCGAAGTTGAATTTTGTTTAGAACCATCTAGGGTGCTAACCATTGCATCCACAAGCAAGCCTCCCGCTTCAGCAGCTTTGCGAAGAATGTCACAATGCTGTCGACTACAAGAATCAGTTTCTTGTCCGTATTTATATATCGAGGAAAAAAAAGAGTAATGCGACTTATCCAAACTTTTTTCCCCAACTTACATGGCATGTTTACAATAGGTTGGATGAGGAAAAGGGAGAGAAAGAAGGTAAATAAAACTTGACCAAATGATATTAAGGGAACTCAGGAAGCTTTTACTTAAGTTGGCACCAAAATTCAAGATGGAAATGGAAAACATAGTGTTCATGCATGGAGATCAACCTTGGCAGCTTCAGCAACAATGTCAGGAAGCTCCATAGCAGTTACATCATTTAGAGCTGGAAGGGAGTTGGCAACCAAAACAACCTGCAAAAACAATATCATTACAAAGTTTCTAAGACATAATTTAATTAAAAAATATTACAAACCAAAAAAAGATATCTAAGACAATGGGAGGTGGACTAGTCCTCCAACAAGGTGATTAACGGTATGTAAGCATTAAGTAAGCAAACTTACTTCTGTTCCACGTCGGAGAAGTTCCCGTGCAAGGGGAAGCATTCCTAGAACAATGTCAGCACCTGAGTTATCTACAAAGAGCAAAGCTCTTCCATGTGGGCTAGGTCTCTTGTCTCCAGATCCTAGCATTCTCTCTTTAAAGACATCAAAATCATCCACCTAAATAAAAACAAACAGCTCTTAGACACAAAAGTAGCCACTTACTAATTAGTTCAAAACAATTGAAAGGAAACAGGAATTTGTTTTGGATTCCACTTACCCGCCAAGGTCTATGCATCTTGTTGCGGCTCATTCTGTAAATTTCAATAATAGTTCCTTTGTGATAGAGGTCCACACAGGCACGGGATCCCCAGTCAAAAATGTTTGCAGCAAGAACACCTTCAATAAGGGTAAGCAGTCTTGTTTCCTGCAAATTAAAAGGGCCTCAAATGATCAGAACAATGGTTCAAAAAGTGCCAGACTGAGTGGCTTAACTGTGCTGGAAAGAACTAAATGAATTTGTGTTTGCCAAATGGACTGTCAAAAATTCAGCTAGCCATCCACCACAATCCATATTTATCTTATTTTTGCCAACATAGAACTGCCTTTCAGGTTTCATACTTTCAGATAAACGTTTGCAAGAATGAAAAATGAAATATGAAGCTGACAAAATAATAAGTGATATCATAATTATGTATGTGATAATTTCCTCTTTATTCAATGAACTACGGAAAGAGTACCTCACTCATACTATCAAGCTCCAAAAGAAGATCAGGTAAAACAGCAAGTGATGCTTCATTCTCCCTGTTACATACATAAAAGAGGGAGCTAAGCTCGTCAGGAATAAACTAGATTCAGATTGAAGTCATCTTAGCAGCTTCATTAAATAATTACCTTTGTTTTATACTTCTATAGGCGTCAACAAATTGGAACTCCCTCAAGCATTCTTCTCTCAGTTCCAATAGATTGGCCAACCCTAACTTTCCATATGCAGCAGGCTCCTCCATCAACCTAAACAGCCAGTTGGAAGTTGTTAAACGAAACAAGTATACATATGAAATTTCATTGATCTCTAAGAACATATAATTGCAACAATACTGATTTCAGAAGGAACTCATGATAACTTGAAAAACTTGCACTTCAGGAAACTAATGAGACATGTGCACATGTATATAACACAGAAGAGGGAGTTTCAAACCTTATAATTGACCAAACAAGACAAGCCAGCTATGAATGGGAGTCATGCATCAGAAACCTCTAATTTAATGAATCACAACGATCCTAACCATTGAGATTATCTTTTGATATGTAGATATGTTTTATTTTAAGTATGGAAAATGATTCAACCATGGTAAGTCAATGTCCTCCACTAAATATTTTCATAACATTTCTCATTTGTAGAAAAGAAACATGACGTATACTACATTCATGATATTGGGTTGCCAAATTTTCTGAATCTCAAACTACATTTTTCCTTTACAAATAAAACATGCAACCAATATAAGATATAATTTCACAGAGAGCACAGTTACCGTGCCAAGTGGGCAGAAAAAGCACGAGCAAAAGCATCACCCCTTCTCTTAGCATCATCTGTTCCACCTTCACTTGCCACTGCCTACCATATTTCACACCAACCTCTCAAAATCATAAATCGATAATGAACCATATTGAATCTGATTATCCGTTATACAAATATAATCAGGGAAGAAACTAAATAGTTAATGAACTACCAGCAAAGTGGAAATTGTAACAAAGCCAAAGACATGAAGGACCTTGACTTTCAAATCAGTGACTGCTGAAAGTGAATTTTAAAACATTTCTCTAATCTAACTATGATTTATGGACATCTGGTTGCCCATAAAAATTTGGATGGGAAAGAGAATATATTTCTATGACAGGTTCTCATGCTTACCTTATCAACGAGGTCTGGTAGATGCTCTGACAGCACAGTGAACCAATACCTACAGCACAATAGACAACCAAAATTAGCCATAAGAGACACAAAAATCCATATTTTTGAAAATCATAATTGCAGATTGTCCATTATAATGACTAATTCTGTACAGATGAATTCTAAGGATTCCCAAAAAAAACATCATATTAAAGCATGTACTCACTCTAACTCGCTGTGATCTGAGAGATCAATAGTGTTAGGCTCATACCTGCAGCCACATAAGTCAATATATGTCAGAAAAATAATGTGAATCAGTGTAACGAGCATGAAGTGAAAGCATTACAAATAACAGCTTGCTTCTTCGTACATTGTCTTACTACTTATTCATAAATATATTCCTAAATATGTTAACAACTAAATGTCACTATCTTAAATTAATTCAAGGTTCTAGTTGTGCAAAAACAAAGAAGTCATGTAGAACTAGGGCCATACCACTCAATTATTTAAGTTACAAGTACAATAAAATCAATTAGAGAAAGGAGACTACAAAAATACAAATTAAGATAAATATCATACAATTAAAAGTAACAATCGACTAGGACAAGTGATTTACATGAATAAACAAAGAGACAAATGAATAAGATCATATTACAACGCCAAAGGTTTACTTGAACTTGGGATATTCTTTATAAGAGAGGGTGTAGTTACCAAGTCATGCCCCGGCCACAAAAATATTATCTTAATAGAGTAGTAAGCAACACCAAAGTATAACTTAACTTACGTTTTTAGGTCTGCCAATAATGGAAAGACTTCCAAAGTGGGTACCAGATGGAGAACCCCAATGTTTAAAGCACTTGCATCAGAACGTAGAGTAGCTCCTTTGGATAATGGAACTTCAAAGCCTCCAAGTCCAGTAGTTCCAGGTGGAGCCATTGGTACCGGAGCAGTAATCTCATTCCCCCTCTGAACAAACTTCTCCATCCATGAAATCTGCATGCAAGGTTTCCAATAAACTGTAAAATTTCTTAGGCATACATTAAAAGGCAATATAGTATTCATGCAAAGACTAGACTTCCTGTACGAAGCAGAAAGATACATGCATACATATATATTATAAGAAACACAAATTTTCTTAATAAAGAAATGATACAAGTATGATGAACAAGAAGACATTACTGTGGTTAACAACAAGCAAAAACCCCAAACTACCCCCCCCCAAATCAAGTAACACTAAACAAGTATCACTTAAGTGTCTAGATGAAGATGCCCAACTTAAAATCATCCCGGATTAAATCCACCACAAACTTAACCCACTCCACCCCCAAGTGAAGGACGTAATGTTTGATGTGTTAAGACAACTGTTTTCAGTTCAGCACGAATACCAAAACAATCTAAAAGATTTTCTTTCTTGAGCAATCTACACAGAAAGATCAAAATAGATCTCAAATCTAGGAAGAATAGAAGCTCACAAGAGGCTCACTAATCCTAAAAAAGAGTACCACATCTATATACCCCATAATGGCCCTATTTGGATTAACTTAGTCACACCAAAACTTGCATAGAATGATATACAGGATCATTCATGGTGATAGTCAGACACAACCGCTTGTACATACTGAAGATCAGTCAGTCACAATGGCAACTGCAGTTGATTGCTCTACCCGTAAATCTCTGTTTTGTGAACTTTACAATTGCATTGTCCAAACTCTAGCAGCTCTTATGGTCATTCATCTATGGATTCCAACCTTTTTGCTTTTGCTTTTGAGCCAAGTTGGCCTTCAGTCGGAATATATGCCTGTACAGTTGCTCCAATATCTAATCTTCAAAGATGCCTGATATGTTGTGGTTTACTGGTTTAGAATAACATTAAAAGATGTGATTCTAATTATTGTAATGGAGTCACTTTTACAACTTTAATTTATTTAACTCAAAAAAAAAAAATTGTGATAATTGTGGTACATTTTGATGGTATATGACACTCATACACAACCCATATCACATTAAGCTTCTTTTTTTTTTTGCTGATATATGCCATTAAGCAGGATTCATGGTTTCCCCAAAAATAAAGAGTAAAACACTGAACCCAGATCTGTTAACAACAGGGGTCAGCAGCTTGAGGTCAGGTCTTTCCAAATTTGACTACACTTACCTTCTCATTCAAATCCCCAAGTGGTGGACCATGAATCTTTCCTCCTGTATATGGTGCACCCATTGGGAACCTTTCAACTAACTGGTGTACCATCAAGTCATCAAGACCATGCTTTTCATAGCTCATAAATGCACCTAAAGCTCCCAGAAACCCTTCATGTCTCAAGAACATTGCTTGTGCCTCTCCTTTTGACCTGAAAAATAAATATGACATTTCGAAAATATCAAGATAAAATAGTTAAAATATTATGTACAAGATGAAATTGACCAAGAAAATTAATGAAAGAAAGGCAAAGCATATTCATGAGCAAGAGAACTGATCTCATCCTTAGTTTTGTTAAAGACAAACTAGAAGAGGAATACACGTCTAAATCTTGATATATTAACGAGTACCAGAACTGAACTGCAAAGGAGATAGTGTCCATGGTATAAGCATGACCCCTTATAAAAAACCCTCCAAAAAATATTCGCTTGAGACCAAATCGTAGTGCATTTAAATAAGATATCTGCATGGCAGAACAGTCCAATCAGATCTACCAAAATCAACACATCTATTGCATATGTTTAATTAATTCTCAGATCATAAGTTGTCAAACAACTGCAGGAAGGATATAATTATAAGTAAATATGAGAGAGAATATGAAGTAAATATAAGAAGTTGCCACATATTTGAATCAGGTACTGCATCATACATTGCATTTTCACAACATAATCTTGTAAATGCAAAACACACCTGGCCAATATTGTAAGAAATCATTCGTAAGAG
Organism: Purshia tridentata; assembly: GCA_003254885.1. Lineage (NCBI taxonomy): Eukaryota > Viridiplantae > Streptophyta > Magnoliopsida > Rosales > Rosaceae > Purshia > Purshia tridentata. Next base: position 25,856 of record QANT01006405.1, read on the forward strand.
AGATAAGGATATATCTTCAGGTCTGTAGTTCTCAAGCTCCTTGTTTTCTGAAATAGCCTTCCCAAAACTAGAAGCGATGGTTGATGCAGACAGACCGATCTATGATATGTTTTATGATTAGGGGATGCTTAGTCACTAATAGATTAAGAAAAGTTGAATAATTCAGGATAATATATTAAAATGAAATGTCTGGACTAATTTGCAGCTTCAAAGTGTTCTCAACAGCATATACAAGTTACATACCCCAGAAATTACAGCAAGAAGATCAAATTAATGCATACCTTTGAGTAATCCATACCGCCATAAATGTCCCCAACAAGCATGTCTATAGTACTATTATCTCCCCGTTGACTAAGCTCTAACAACTCATCAAAACTGATATAGGAATGAATTAGTCAAAGACCTGGGAAAAAATTCTAGAAAGAGATGAGGAAATAAAAAAACAAAGAAAAATTAATTAAAAGAGCAGAATAACCTTTTGCACTTTGTTAGCAACCTTCCCAAACCCCAATAAGTACCACCACCAACATTTGTCCCACTTACCCGCTGAAACTTTCCTTCTCCATCAACCTATACCAACTCAGGTTACTTGATAAATTGTAACCAAAACAATTAGCAAAATGAAAAACATAAAAAAAACTTACCTTAATCATACTAACACCAGACCCAATATTAACAAGAAGATACGGAAATAACTCATTCTGATCAATCTGCACAAACTCTTTCTGGCCCTCCATATGTGTGAAAGCTTCATGGCGAATTGCCTACTAGAATCAAGGTACATCATCTAATTACCTTTCTGAGAAGTACAATAATAATGGAGGAAAGAATGCAAAGAATGCACTAAAAGATAATTAGTTAGAAGTACTTAATGAGATCTCAGTGAGTCCTGAATGAACAATCTCATCATAATGCCAAATGGTTGAATGGAAAAAAAATAAAAATTTATATTAAAAAAAAAAAAAGATCTCAGTGAGGGGCAAGCAATTTTTTCCCTTGTATGTGCATCCACAGCTACAAACAAGTTGGTAGTATAAGCTCCTAAAATGGATCCACAAAATTTTTTTTAAAAAATCTTCTTTTCAGACTCTGATAACTTCAACACTTCAAACAAAAAAACTCCCATATACAAGGAGGATAGATAAGCATAACAGAACATCAAATAAACACTAGATGTCAAATTTACATATGAGAAATAACTTCTAATATCACAAATAAAGCAAAACTAAATGCCAAAAATTAAAGTTTCTTTTCATGGTAATGTCTGAACTCGCCATTACCTACACCAACTCAGTTCCAAGTTCCAAACACCCAGGAGCATTAAATTGGAAGTTTTAAGGTTCTTATTGGAAAATAATGGACAAACATGAAAACACCATGCAAGCCTACATCTCCTATTAAATTTACTAGCAGTTCATATAATTTTGCAAAAAGAATACAGCAAAAGATGCAAACAAATTGATACATAAGAATGAAAAATGGTATCTCATATCAAACATCCACCTTGAGCAAAAAATTTGCTCCAGCCACTAGACAATCCATTTCGTCTTCTTTGTCAAGACCAACCCCAAGCTTTTCCTTAAAGAGGTCTGCAAACTTGTATGCCCCACCACCTGTGGCCTTCTCGCAGAAAAAGAGCTCATTAATATTAGCATAATCCTAAATGTACACAAGTATAATGGAATTATGAAATAAAAAAAAGTTTGATAAACACATATATTACCTTAATTACGGCATTTTCATTGGTTGGGGCATCAGGATTCCACATACGAGCATCCATCCCTATCCACATGTTAAAAAGAAGTACGGAAACTTAACATATTATATAAACCGGTATTGAACATAAATATCATCCAATTTCAAGAAATATACTATGTTTAGATATTGAAGAAAATTATTAAACAAAGGCAAAGGATAGCGAGATGAGAATACCGCCACGGTGAAGCTGCTTAGAGTAGATGAAGTCTAAGCACTCATTAATCTTGGTTGTCTCAAACTTCACAAAATGAAGCCTCCCACCAAGAATGGGGTAGCTTCTCCTATTTCCATTGGAAATTCCCAATCTCTCCTTCACAGTTTTCTTCCTTTTATCATCAATTGATTGGCCTTCGCGCCTAGAAAAATACACTAACTTGATGAGAGATCCTGCCAGTAAACCATAAAAATTTTTAAAAAGCGGATTTATGTAAACAGGCTGAAACAGTTTGTCAAACTTATTACAATGGGAAACACTCAAATAAGAGCATTCAATGAGATATCAGATACGTGAAGAGAGAGACAGAGAGAACAGTAACAGCATGTCTGTTGCCTTAACTAAGAAGATAAATGCTGAAATGAGAAGTTATTAAAAAAACCAATCCAAGAAAGAGGGGTGAATTGATGAGCATAGTTTTGCATGTGATCTCTCACAATCAGGCACTATGGTCTAGATATGATAAATATTTAACCAGGGTTCGAATCAAACTAAAAAATCCGAAATTACAAAAACATTGATCACAGCAAAGTAATTCGCATTTAAAAACGCATGCCACGCATAATTACCCCTTTACACCAAATCAAACTTCTGTTTCTTAAGAAAAAACATTTAAGCTAAAAAGATAAACAGAAAACACAATCCCATGGAATGAAAACTATAACTGAATTACCAAAAGAAGACCAGGACGATTGAAGGATTACAACCCAAAAAATTCAAGAATTGTCCTAAAACAAGTAAATTTTTCAGTTATACCTCCAATGTCCAAAGCCAAATGAGATATGTCATCAGACTGATTAGGCAAAAGAATAGTGGGGTCCCTCTCTTCAAAGTTTCCTTGAATAGCAGCTTTGCTGAGGTCCAACTGAGGCCGAGAACCCGACCGGTGTATTGAACTGCCGGTGGCCGGAGCCATATCTCTCTCACTCTGACCACCCTCTTCTGTTTTTACCACCTTGTCTAAATGCTTGGTTTTGTCAGTTTCTTCCTCTTTCTGCTCCTTTATATCGTCAATTCCAAGAACTGGGACCTCTGTTAGACCAGCCATTAATCCAAAATCCCACAACCCACCTCACAACTGTTCTCCTTGGCCTATATGTCTACTTTGTCCGCCTATGGTAATTAGCAATAAAAAAATTATTGAAATAAGTAGCAATAAAAAAATTATTGAAACAAATAAATAAATGGATTTAAGGTTGTACTTTGAAGCTATTAACTAAAATAGAAACCCAAATAAAAAATTCATTTTTGAAACCATAATGAAGTTAAATGTATCTGGACCACCTAACAAGCAAATTCACATTAAATGAGGACAGCAAACATATAATGAAAGAAAACTGGATTATTAAACAAAATTAATTGACCCAGAAGATTAAAAGGAAAGAGAAAAGGTAGATAGTAATTAAAAGTAATTAAAAAAATTGGTTTAGGTGAGGAAGTGGAAATGGAAGTGGAAGAGCGCTAGTAGTTGAACTGAATATGAAAGCCAGAGACAGAGCAACAAGAACTATGTGTACGTGCGTGAAATGTGAACATTGAAAAAAGAACAAATGGGGACCTTGGAAGTGTGAGAAGCTTGATTCAATCCAAATTTGTAGTGATGGGGAAGAGTGAGGACAACAGTAATACGAGGATTTAGGAGAGAATATGCGAAAAAGGTTTGGTCTTTTAGTTGTTTGGCAATGGTTGTGTTGTGATCGGTTTGGTACTTTGGTCCCTCTCTCTAGACTGGCGGGTAGGATGTTGTAGTCGTACTCGCATAGGAAGCGCGTGAGTGTTACGCTGATTTCTCGCCGCCACTAGAAGTAGGCAACGGATTATCGACCACTCAAAGTCAAACAAAACGACTGTAGAAGATGGAAAGGAGAATAGAAAGGGGAAAAAAAAAGTTCCTTTAGCATTCATAGAAAAAAAAATTCCATATTTAAAATTCATCCAAAAAAATGTTACTCAAGCACTTTGCCACAATTTGATGGTTCCCTCTCAATTTTATACAGCTTAATATTGATTCTCTTAAAGTTACCACTTGTTTTATAATTACGGAAACTTCATTTGGAATATGAGATTCTAATTCTAATTAATTACATGATATTTTCTTATGATTTAAACTAACAACAATGTCTGTTATCTATTTTAAACCTTCAATCTAATAGAGTTTAAAGAGTTTTAAAGAAATTTGAATTGTTATTTTGAAGGGAATGACAATTTTTAGCCATAAAATTGAGTTACCAAGCACGACATGTAAAATTGAGTTACCATGCACGACATGTATCTAAATGAGATGAAAATCCAACAATAATTAACAGTTTGGACCTAATTAGGCCAAATTGCAACAAAAATACCCCATTTTTAAAGAAGTAAAGAAAACTCCATGAAATGGGCTTCAAAAGTAACGCATATTGAAGCCCACAAGGTGCAAAAGGCCTCTTTATAGTTTATATACACAAATATACATAGATACAAGGCCAAGAGGCCCAAGAAGAATGATTATGGCCGATAAAACCTATATCAAAATAAGATTATTTGGTAAACAAATTAAGATGACTTATTTATTTAAATTTTATATACCTAATAATCCAAAATGGAGAATTCAAAACTTTTTTAACCGAGGCTTTTTGCCTAAAGAAGAAATTGAGATTTATGATGCCTTGCATTGTGGCTTTAGTTTCGATTAATAGATATCTGCATGCATGTATTGATCTTCTGAAACATAACCATATATAAGACCCTTTTGCCTTTGTAGGCAAATGATCGATGACCATTTCTATACTTATCCAGCGTCTCTTTATTCTGTTGCTTCTAGGAATCCAAAAGCTTAAACAAAAACCCATGGTGAATGGTGATTGTGATTCCAAAGCTTGATTTGAATACAATGCTAAAATCGTTTTCTTTTAATACAAAGAAATTCTAAAGCCTTTTTCATATCTAATTTACATCATATTAAGATCTTGTTTGTTCAAAACAACTTAAATCTCAAAATACAAAAATAAAAAACCACACATAGTTGATGCTAGTCTAATCCAGTACAACCATTATTACAGGTAGTGGACGGCCAACAGGTAGAAAACTGGACAAAGGAAATTTTTCATCATCATTTCATCCGAGAGAAAAGTCAAGCATTAGCAGCCTTCTCCATTGTTGTTGCCTCTGTACTGCCATTTGAATTAGTCTGCTTGGTTTTATAGTCTTTAACAGCTGCCTTGATCGCATCCTCAGCAAGCATGCTGCAGTGAAGCTTAACTGGAGGAAGTGAAAGATGTTTTGCAATTTCCCTGCAGGACATTCAAGTGAGACGGTCAAAACAGTGAGCAACAATGTAAATAATAAGAGTCAGTTTCTGCAGGACAAGTTTAGTTTGGAAAGTTGAGCATACTCAACAGCCAACCGGCAAACCAGACCTTGAACAGAATACATAAATCACTACAGCGAAATGGTCAATAAGGGTACAGTTAAGGGAACAGTCAGCTGTTGAAGGGTGTACCTAACAGGGCTATTTGATGACACAACACAAGCAAACACAATATAAACCCTAAACCCCTTTAACATAATTCAGATTCAACTCATATTAGTGTGATTCATTTGATTTGTTTGAAGGAGGAGGAGGAGGGGAGGGGGGGAAGAGATTTGTTGCCTATCTGGCTTTGGTCTTTTTGATGTTGTTTTACTTGCTTGATAGACTTCTCGTCCGTGATGTTTGTAGGTTTCTTATTTTTTCTGATAAAGTTGTGTTTCTTACTATTATAGAAAAAAAAAAACAACAACAAATTAATACTACAGAAACAAAGCATGCATGATAGAGCTGAAAACCCAAAATACGCCATCGTGTTAAAACCAAAATCAGCGAGAAAAATTAACTTAATAAATTACATAAGAATATAAGCAGAAGTGCAACACTCACGTGTTTTTAATGGTTAAGACTTCCTCCATTTGTCTCCCCTTTACCCATTCGGTAGCTGAAAAGAAGATGAAAACCAGCATTAGAGAAACAAACGAATTATATTAGATGGATGAAGAACTAAACTTAAGTAAGGTAAGCATCATATGCAACGAAACAGCAACAGATCATGATTGCTCTTTCCACAAAAGAGTTGATGGCCATAAATTTCCAGTCACCCTAACTCTTATAAAAAGGTCGGATAATTGATTATACATACAATTAGTCAGACGATATGCAATGAACATATGCATGAGATGCAAACAATACAAAAAAGATTACACAAATATATAAAAATTAATCATTCCCCAATATCATATATAACAAATTCAAATCAAATATGCAAACTTAGAAACAACACCTTAAATTCTTTTCATAATTTCCAAAAGGGAAAAAAAAAACACACAACGAGGGCTATAAGCTATAAGCTAAAAAATCCCATTTTCAATTGCATACCTCAAATTTCGTCATCAACCACAAAGCATCAACAGAATTAAGTAAGCTTAAAAAGCACACACTGAATCAATAAATTCCATAAAACATACTTCAAATTCCGATAACTATTAAAAATAAATAAATTAGAGTAAGACAGATAATAATAAAATGGAATCAAATTCGTTCCCTTTGTATGCCCCGAAAGTTTCTCAGCAACCAAACAATCATACACACCAAAAAAAAAAAAATTATATATACATATATACGAGACTAACCGACAGAAGAAGAGGCAATGGCCGATCCACAACCAAAGGTCTTGAAGCAAGCATCGACAATCTTTCCCGTACTGTCATCGACCTTGATCTGGAGCTTCATGACATCGCCACAGGCGGGGGCACCGACGAGTCCAGTACCCACCGTCGGATCGTTCTTGTCGAAAGAACCGACGTTACGAGGGTTATCGTAGTGGTCCACCACCCTCTCGTGGTAAAAACGTGGCAGGCTCAGGACAGGCCGTGACTGAACCTCCTGTGACCCTAGCCGCCCTCCTTGGAGGAGTCTCTTCGTTGCAAGCCTCAGCATTTTCGAGTTTTTTTGGTTTCTTCTTCAGAACTCTTTCAGCGGATTCGATTTTGTGAAGGAGAGGAGGCCGAGATAATGGTAATCAAATAGGGATTGACATTGTAAATGGCGGTTTGGCTTTGTGGACACGTGGACGGTGTAGATGGTTCTCGAATTTAAATGGACAGATGTTAAAAGTCCTTTTCCAACATTTCTGGATGAGCTTGCTTTCCCTTGGTTCTAATCTTTGACTAAATGGATATCAATCTCATCGTCATAGCGCTATTTGTGTGAGTTTGAACCTCGACCCAATTCTAATCCATTTTGGGTTTCTTACTTTTTCTTGGTCAAATAGTGGGCTTCTTATTAATGTGCTGAAACATTAACCCAAATTAAACTGGATGACCGCCCACCAAAGTACAAGGCCCAAAGCATAAGACCAGTATCAACAAACCATTTCCATAGCCAATAGGACTGGCTCTGAAATTTTGGAAGTCTAAAACCATAAAAGTAGGACCATAGATTCTACATAGACTTTTAGAGAAAAACTTAGAGGAACTCTCTGTCACATCACCATGCTGAGTAACTAGAAATACCAATTAAAACTTGATACTTGACGCCCTATTTCTCACTTATTCACTTTTTTTCTCTGTTTTCGTCAAGTGTCAAGTTTTAATTGGCCTCCCTGTCACTCAATATGATAATGTGACAGAAAATTTGCTATTAAAATTCTTCTTATATTTTTATGGGCTAATTACAAATAAATTATAAAACTTTTCCCAATTACATTTTAACCAATGCATTTTTTTATAATTTCATTTCAATCACTATTGACCAAAAGGAAAAAAGATAAATTACAGTACTAATAAATATACATTACTAACTCATATTTAGATCTATATTAAGTTTGTATTTGATTGATACGTAGCAAAACGACTTAAAGTTTAGTTTCTGAGTTTTGGGTAGACATAAACCCTAATCCTAAACCCCAAAACACTTGAATGATATATACAAGTACATTATATTCTTCTTCTTTGTTTGTAATGAACATTATGTCAAAAAGTCACAAAAGCGTTGCTTAGAACTTTGCATAAAATTCATATACCGGACGATCGAGCACTACATTATATTCATAAAAAACTTACAATGATATGCAGCTATGCTCATATGTTTTTATTTAATGCCCAAAATTGATATAGTACTGGTATGTATATGTAATAAAAAATAGTCAAATTGGCCCAAATTATATTCAGATTTTGGAAAAGTGATAAGGACGATTGATGATGGTGTATGCATGTTTTTATTCTCTCATTGTCGCATTATATTATGGGCTCATATTTCTGAATGAAGGTCTACCCCACTGGGAGCCTATAGCTAAGCTACCACATACCAACACAAACCATCAAATCCCTTTCATTTCATTCACCGTCCTCTATATATCTCTACTCTATCTTCATTGCTTGCCACTTTTACTTTACATTTTGTTTGGACTCTCAACTTGTTGAATGTCTTCCTTGAAGAACAAGAATTTTGACTGCCTTAAAATATAAAAAGGCCACAGACAAGTACGAGTGCTACACAATTGGCCAGACAACTGAAATTGCTAGTGCAATCTATTTAGTATGTATCTGTTCGTGCAAGTTGACCTGCAAATACAAAAGCCACATTCGGAACATAATTATTTTCTTCTATTTGCAGAAGCAAGACTCTTTAAAAAAAATTTATAAAATTATAAAAATTAAAATAATTACTTAAAAATGATTAACAAACCCATAATTATAGGACTTATAAGACACACTTCATATTGTAATTTCATGATCAAAACCATCTATTTTGTAAATCTCTCTTAAAATATTTGAAAAATAAGAATAATTCTAGCGATCCAATTTTTTCTCCAACTTTTTTACCTCAACCCATCTGTTATATATGTGATACGTGTACTACATGATTGTATTAATTAAAGAATAAAAATGTAGTAGAACCAATATTGTAAAAATATCATGTAAGTTGCAAAGAAAGAAAAAAAAAAAAAGGTTAAAGAGATGATCCTATTCAAAATTAGATTGTTTCATGGTTTCATTGAATATAGTTATCTTTATAATTCTTAAACAAGAAAGCCAAAACTCTAAGCATCAAATCATAAACCCTAAAGAACAATATAATATAAATTCATGATAAATCTTAAAATTTTAAATTATTTATATTATACAGTATATCTACTAACTAAGAAGATTTTACCTTTTTTTTTTTGTAGCCAACTTGATTGGATCGATAGATAATCAGTGACAAAGATGGAGCTGGCCATGGTGGGTTCCCCACATAAAGGTTAAGAACCCAACCATTGACCTAACCTCCTTTACTAGCTAGGCAACTATGTCTATTATGGTGTCCTCTAGCTCCACATATATAATTTAATTATATATTTTGCTTTTCATCCTCCAATCTCCATGTTGTTCTCAATTTTACATTGTACGGAATAAATGTAGCAGCTTAATTCATAATGGGTACAAAGGGACCCCTCATTCCACCATTAGCAACTTAGTCACCAAACACATGCCAAATTAATGTACAATATATTTAAAAATAGCACACTCTATCCTTGTGTCATTGGCTGCTTTATCATCTACCCATAATGCTTTTGAGAACAAAATCTCTGTGTAGGACTAATAAGTTATATAATTAAGAGAGTTAAATTACTAAAAATTAATGTTGTCATGCATTGCGCACTGTACATGTAATTAATTGAATATATGACCCTCATAAGGCTGCAGAGAAAAAATTTCAAGAGATGATGTAAAAAGTCAAAGATCGATTGAATACAAATTTAACTAAACAGAGAAAGATTAATGGGCACTTGCCAACATAATATAATTAATTAATGTCATGTTAGTTATAGTAATTAAGTACTTAATGATGCGACCAATCCATGGAGGTACAGGGTGCACAAAGCAATCCATAATATGATAATATTGTTGTTCTTTGTTCGATCATTCGTGCCTGATGTGATACATTTGGAATCATTCGCGGGGCCAATATTAAATAGACATTACCTAATCTATTGAAAATGAATTAATTAGCTACCTCGCTCCATTAATGTATTATTTACATGTACGTATACGTAAAATTAGCTTCTGGATAAATATGTTTGAATTTCACCTAATCTTCTATAAAGGAGATGAAGATTGACGGTAATTAATTTGTGTTACAAAACCAAACCAAGTTTGACAAAACTCTTTTTAGGGTGGTGTCCGGGGGCGGTGGGACTTACGAGTTATGACAAAGCAAGGCATATATATAGAAGCTAGTTTCATCAATATATATATAGTACGTACTCATATAAATCGGTCGATCGATCTGTCACAAAGTGAAAGTAGCTGGTGCTCAGATGAATATAACTCGTCACGCAAAAGCACATATATAAGCTGACAAACACTTAATAATCAGAAAAACAAAACAGTACTGCTATTGCTAAGAACAAAGACACAGACATCTTATCTCCAAAAACAAGGGTTATCTTGTCTCTGCTGAATGCTATAAGATAGTTAGCTACTTCAATTACTCAAATATATTATCTTCGTTTGAGTCGATCTCTATTAAAAAAAAAAAAAAAAANAAAAAAACAACTCTTCTAGTCAATCCACAACCCGATCCATGTACTTTTATATAGGTATCCATGGAGGCAGATCCATTGCGGATGTCCGAGTGCACTCTTTTTTTTCGAGGATTTCTAGCGCCGGCAGTGAATTTTTAAAACAGTTAAACACGGCAACAAGTGTTCGGCACTGTTTCTTCCGTCGATTTTTTAAGATACTTCTTCGATGATTCACTCCATATCCTCCGCTTAAAATTTTGGAATTAAAACTTAATATGAAGTCGATAAATTAGTGTCGAACGCTCAGAAGAAGTAGAAAATAGCAATACTAAGCTTGAAAATCTGAAAAAATAAAAAAAACAAAAACAAAAAAGTTCATCCGCAATAAATCCGGCCCCATGCATGTATACATATATATATATATATATTTATATATATTTGAGAAAGAAAATGCAACCAATTGGAAT
>QANT01006408.1:0-45720 GCA_003254885.1 Purshia tridentata
TTATAAATATGTAAAATGTTAGCATTTATAAAACATGAGAATTGTGAACTATTGGAGGTTTTGATAAAAAAAAAAAATTTTGTATGTCATAAAAAAATCTCATTCAATTGTAGTTTTTATATTTAAATTCAATGAATTGGAGCAAATCCAAATTAAGATTCTCTTTTTTTTTGGCCAAAAAAAAAAAAAGATTTAAGAAAGCAGATTCCCTCTCCAACTTTTACCTGAAATCACTACACCACTACAAAGCAGAGAATTTGGGGGCGCAGAATCTAAGACAATCACCTCCATCTCTAAACCCCAAACCAGGCCCCTCGTACTCAGCTTCTGCCTCCATAGCGCATAGTACCCAACAAGCCAACATTAAATTTCACTGTATTATAGTCTTCAAGTTCGCTCTCTTTCTCTCTGCCCTTCGTGTACTCCATGGAAGCCCTTGCAAGTTCTGTGTTTCTCCCGGAGACTTACCCAGTTCCCAGTAACCCAACTCCAATCAGCACACCAAATAAGCGAAGTGCGTCTCTCAAAATCACTCAAAGTTCTCATTTTATGGGGCTTCGTGCTCAAGCTCTCTCAGGGGAGGCAGCTGGGTCCGGTGAAAGTGAAGAGCTGAGGCCTTTGAACAATGGGTTTGGCTTTCTTTCTGAAGAGACCCTCTCTTTGTCACAGGTATGTGCTTCTGCAACTCTCTGCATATGTTATTAATGTACGAAGTTTTCAGCTTCTTTGTCTGTCTTTGTTTTTGTTTTCTTTTTAAGTTCTATTTGGTTGCTAAGTGATTGTGGTAACTGAAAATAAGCGGAGATTTGGATGTTAGTTGCTGATATTGGCTTGTTCCTTTTTGATGTATAAGTTCACTCAAAATCCGTTGTGCAGTGTTAGCATGTATTTTATGCATATAGTTGTTTGCAAGTACTTTGATTTCCGTCCCTTTCTAAGAGCATCTGCTTCTTTTTGGCCTTTTGTTTACTTGGTATATGAAGTACTATGAAATAATCAATATGTGGATACATCAAATGGCTACTAGAGTTTTGATGGCTGTGTTTGTTTTGAAGGGTAATTTAAATCATAGTGAGAAGGATGTGAATGAGGCATTAAAAGTAGACATGTCCCTTACGTCCCCGTCTGCAAGTGGAGCAGGAGGAGGAACAAGAGCTGGGCTCTTTAGAACTCCAATTTCTGGCGGGGTGCAGAGTGCAACTTCTGCTCATGGCTTACCCCGTCCTGCCTTGGCTGTCCGCAATCTTATGGAGCAGGTAATGACATTTTCATTTTTTTTCTTTCTTTTTTAAGCCTAGATAGGACATGGCATTCATAAAAGGTTGGGTGAGTTTTCAAATTGACTAAAGTTAAACCTTTGAATCAACTGAGATTTTTGATTTTTTTTTGACATTTTAATTTTTTAAAATTTTTTAAGATGCAGTCATTTCTTTTCATCTGAAGAGGATTTATCATAGATAGTTACTTATTTACTTTTTAAGCTGCTAAATACATCTTTCTTCCTAATTTAAGGCCAGATTTGCTCATTTGTGCACCGTAATGTCTCGCATGCACCATCGACGAGAAGGATATCCATTTGGTTCACTGGTTGATTTTGCACCTGATTCAGCTGGGCGTAAGTTATTTAATTTCTACCTTTAACTAAGCAATTTATAATCCCTCCTTCCTCAATGAAAAAAGAATGTGCTTGTAAAGTTAAAGATTAGGTGACCAGAGAGAACGATAGAGAACTCCTTTGACTATAAGCTTGTTCTGTATAAAATTTAAACCAATATAGTGTGTATTGATAGAAAATTTGACAGGCGATAAGTGTATTTTGTCATTTTGGTCAAAAAATTTTACGTTGGGCCAATTTTTTTTTAGTCTGTACTTTTGACCTCCGACTAATCATTCTGTTATTTATTGGTGATATGCAGATCCTATATTTTCTTTTTCACCATTGGCCATCCACACACGAAATCTGTTAGCTGATCCAAGATGCACACTTGTTGTGCAGGTTAGTAATTTGATATTTTCTCTCTATTTAGGCTACCTGTTCTCCATTTGGATTTTGTTAAGAGTTAGCTTTGATAGATCCCTGGATGGAGCGGCTTGTCAAATGCAAGGGTAACTATTTTTGGTGATGTCTACCCGCTTCCAGAACATCAACAGGTGATTTTCTAACTCATGCCCTGGTAAGGACATATTGGGGTTTCCTGGCCTCTTGGAAGTTCTTGTTTTTCCTTCTTTAGCCATAGTGATATGTGGAACATGAAGCTTTCCTGTATAGCTTGTTGTCTCTATATTGGGTTCTAGAGAATATAGAAAGTTGCTTCTAGCAGTAGATTCATTGTATCTGAATGTGTTTGTAGGAATGGGCTCATAAGCAATACATAGGAAAGCATCAACATGGACCTTCTCAACAATGGGGAAACTTCTACTACTTCAGGATGCAGAACATAAGGTTGGTTGTTAGTTTTGGCCCGAGACTTTGGTGCTGTTTATGCTTATTTTGTGATTAGAAAAGTTCTCTTGTCTTTTCAGGTTCTTTTCTTTGCATTGTGTCTGTAACTGCACTTTGACTGCTAAGCTCTTTTGGGCTATTAAGTTGGATTTTACATTATACATTTTAATATTCATTAACTTGCAAAACCAATTTGGCACTGGGAAACTTAAACCTTTTATGGACTCCCAAAAGTATATTCGTGTAAGGGCCTCTTCAAAGCCTTTGGTCCACTTCCAACAGGGGATAGGTCATATTTCTTAGTAGGTGGTTAAGGTGTTGACTGTGAACCAGTAGGTAGAATCCATGGTGTTGACTGCTTTTCTTCTTTTGATTGTTCTTACAGAATTCAAATTTTTGGGCACAATAATAATACATATTGGAGAGGGAATCTATTCATAAATATGAATTAGGTGATGTAATGTGAAAAAACCCATATAGTGGAGTTGCAGCCGTTCTATGGGGAAAAGTGGATTTTGCATTTGTATAATGTTTACATATAAACAATCATAGTTTTATGCCTTTCCTTTTAGCAGTTACTGCATATTTCTAATTATCACCATTATTGTGGAACTGTGAATGAACATTTCCTAATTGCTATGTGGTGCACTTTGGATGTTGGATAAACACTTATCTAATATATCTGGGGAATTCCCTTTCTTTTATTCTCCATTCAGTTTAAAGGCTTTACCAAGTATATAGTTGTTTTTCATTTTTGAAGTCTTGACCATCTAAGTAGAACTCCTTTGCCAAGAATTTTCTATGTTTTCTGAAACAATCATGAGTAGTAAATGCACTTCTTGGCGTGCTGAAACTTATATGGTTTATTTCTTACTGACAGTGACATATATTTCATTGGTGGCTTTGGCACTGTTGCTTGGGTTGATGTCAAAGAATATGAAGCCCTTCAGCCTGATAAGATTGCAGTTGATGGAGGGGAGCAGAACCTGAAGGTGAATGCATAGAAATCTTGCTTAGAGAGAACAGAATATAAAGATATAAAGAGATAAAGAGATATATAATTTTGAACTTTTTGCATTAATCTCACATATGCATGCTCTATGTAGGGTGTTCTTCTCTTCTTTCTCCATTCTTTCTTATTTTTATTAATATTAATGTTAATTTCCAAATGGAAGACCTTCAAGTTGGCTTGCATGTGCTGCAAACGAATTTTCTTTTATGCTTCATATATGCGCACACTCTTGATAGATCTCAGTCAACTTTTTTAGCATGCTGGTATTTTCTTCATTATCTTTATGCCATTTTGTAGTATTTTTCAGCTTGTATGAGGTCTTTAACTTGATATTTGTTTTCAGCTTGTAGAGTTTGAATATCCCTTTTAATTTTTAGAGTTTGGGGCCTTTCTCCCTTGCCAATTGGGGCTTAATCAGTTGTTGTTCTCTATTCATATAGGAACTTAATGCAATGTTTTCAAAGCCCCTGAAAGAGCTCTTGTCCCTTGAATCTGAGGTGGATGATGCTGCTCTCATATCTATAGACAGTAAAGGAACTGATATTCGGGTCCGACAGGGTGCACAGGTAGTTTTTTAAAGTAACAGCCTTCTGAATCTTTGATATTAACCTCTTTCTTGTACTTCTTCGTTATCATTCTAAAACAAACATCTTCTGTTTTTACTTATTTGCAGTTCAACATACAGAGGATATCATTTGAAGAAGGCCATTCTGTTGAGACATTAGAGGAAGCCAAGGCTGCTCTTAGTAAACTTATAAAAAAAGGCCGAGTATGTAATTTGTAGAAATAAAAATAGGATTGCTTATAGTGCATTTGTTTTTCTTCTTAGCGAATGGATGAGTGTGGATGGTGACTAAAACGAGTCACTGTCCTTTCAAATTTGAGAAAAATAATTGATGTGCACCAGTATTTAGTCTGGAATCCACAGAATGTGTTGCTTGTGCTTGTGCTTTTGCCTTGACCTTGGATGTGTGGTGACTTTGTGTCACTGCCGCCTTCATTTTGATGCAGATGCTTTATGATAATTTGCACTTCCCTTATGACAAAATTACCGGTAGGAGTTGCTGAGAAATGGAAAAGAGCAGCTGATTTTCTAATAGACAGATTCTTCTGGTAATAGTACAATGTGTCCTTGGACCACATGAGAGAGACATCAGACTTTTCTCCCATGAGGGTCAATAATAGATCATGCTCCATGGATTACAAACTTTGGAGCTTTCCAAGTGTCTTGTCAATGCATTTCGGAAGACAAAACTAGATTTAAGGGTTCAAACTATGCTACCTATTATTTCAATGGATTGGATTGCTCCATTTCATTTGGATGCCTTGTGGCTTGTGCTCAACAGATTCACACCTAGTCAAATTACTAAAAGTTAGTCCTCAAGGCTATATTATCCCATTGTTGTAATAAATTTGCAGTCCCACATCAAATTTTTTTGTTGATGAAGACAAATTTTGTTTACTGAATTGTCCATGTTGGATTATTGGATAACTCCGAAGAATAAAGCATTTCACATGCTATATAAACAACACAGGTAGAAGCTAGATGCCAGATTGTAAAAAAGTTGCTACACGAGATAAAACTCGCACCATTATCTTATCTTATCTTATCTAATGCCTAATGGTAATATGGATATAACTAAGCTTGATGCATGTGAGAATCACTTGGAAGGCCCTATGTTATAATGTTTGGCACATGGATACAATTATTTGCTCATCTCCAATAGAGGTGAGAGATTCACTTCCATAGATGAGCTTCAACTCTATTAAAAGATGTGGTCAATTGAGTTCCATTATCTTAATATTTTGTGCTTTTCTTTTTATGAAGAGAACTTAAGTTAAATGGCTATGGCTTGTTTCATTTCATGCTCGTCTTTCACTCAGTCGTTTCATACTTATCATGTATGACACAACTTGCTTCGTGCTTGTTGTGTTTGATGAATCATATGTTTTGACCTTGCATGACACAAATACTCATGTGTGTCGTGCTTATTCGTGCTATACTTGATTTGATTGATATGACATATATCATATTTGTATTGTATTGCGTTATGCTCGTTTTATATTTGTTGGGCTTGGGTCGGGTTGGTATCCAACCAGACCCAATTTCTTTTTGGTCCTTCTATTTGAGTTTTCTCTTGGCTCATCGTCGGTAGAGGGAAAAGACAGAGAGGAGGGAAGAAAGAGACTTCGATTGGGGTATTTTTGTTTCATAAGTCATAATTTTAGTTTTTGGCTAAAAGTAACTTACAGTAAGAACTGTAGAGAATGAACCATGTTCAATGTTGGACTTGGAATGAAAGACTCGGTCATAATTTTATAAACAAGACAAAACCAGCAGGCACCTCACTCCCATCACTTTCCAAAATGAAAAATTTACCATTTCTTCTTAACCAACGATTGAAAAAGGAAATTTGGCCCCAAAAAAAAAAAAACGATTGAAAAAGGAAAAGAAGAAGCAAAAAACAGAAACCCATTTACCTTTCCTTTGCCATGAACAATCTGAACTAATAAAAAAAACCCATATTTGGAGCTCTCTACTCTCTGCCGGATAGCTCACTTTCCCAAGAATCATAGCCATAAGTCCCAACAACCAAAACAAGACAAGCACAGCTTTGCTTCCATGGCAGAAACCAGCACTAGCAACGATTGCAATAACTTCAATGGCTCACCAATAACCAACATAGCCCAAGACCACCTCTTTACAATCTTGCTACTCCTTCCTATTGATTCACTTCTTTGCTTTGCCATGACGTGCAAGAGATTTCGAGCTTTAACTGCCTCTGACAATCTTTGGGAATCTATATGCAGGAGGGACTGGGGACCCAAGTCAGTTGAGGCCCTCAAGGCCTCAAATTTTCATCATCAACTGCCATGGATGAGGCTGTACAAGCAAGTCTATCGGTTGGACTCTGTTTATTGCCATAAATTGTCTGACCCAGATGGTGAATTGGTGTTCCCATGTCCCAGGGCCTCTCATTCCCTCAATTTTGTGTCTGATTGCTTGGTCTTGTTTGGTGGTGGCGCTGAGGGAGGTCAGTCAGTTTGAGTTTCTTAGAGTAGTCCATCTCCTTTTTTCTGTTGTTTGTGGTCCTGATTTATTTGTTTATGTTCAAGCATGAATATCTCTTATGGTTTTTATTATTGGTTGTTAATTTTGTTTCTTTAATGGGGTTTCTGAGATGTCTTTCTGGTGTTGGTTTAAAAAATTATACTGCTTGAGACATGCCTTGTGTATTATATATTTTATTGGATTTGGCTGGAATATTATTTGATTTTAATGATCTTTTTGCTGTATTGTCTTTATAGGAAGTTCAGCTTTTTTTGCGTCTTGGGTGCTTTGTATAGGGTTTCAGTAGATGAAGCATTATGCTAATGGAGCTTTAACATCCATAAACCTCAGTAGTGGAACTGAACTTCCTTTGCCACACTGAATTTTGAGAAAATTTTAAAAAAGCATAGATTATCAGCTGCATACTTGCACAAAAAAAATGCACAAAAATAAGAGATATGAGATGACAAGAACATCCTGCAGCTGGCTGATCAAAGAGAAAGAGGAAAGGAAAAACAAATTGGGAATTGCAAGAACAATATATGCTCAAAATGACCTTTATAATCCATTGGCTTGATGAAAGCCATTCCACATATATTGTTATAAATAATATAGCATCAGTCATAAAGTATATGTCTATAGCTAGTTTATGCGCCTAAATAGGGCATGGAATCTTGCTGGTTGTTCATGTCCCTTCCTACTTGTTGCACATCATTTCTACTGGCTCTCTTATGTTTTGGAGGCCATGGCAATCATGTAAAATCAGTACAAATCTTGCCGTTTTACTGGACAAATTTATATTTTGTTGTTATTTCTACATCAATAAAATTATAGGGGAACGTTATGATCAGAAAAGGACCACCATGACTAGTTCCTAAAATTTATAACTTATTTATCATTGATTTCTATCTATGAAATACTGTAGGAATAAGTTTTGTTTTTGTTGGAAGTGTAACCATCCTGAACGTGATCAGATATCAAAGGCAATGGTCTAAAGAATATTTGGCAACCTGCTGAAGTGCTCAACTTCTAAACCCTGCCCCCCTCCCCATATCTCTCCCCATACAAGGTCTTATCTTAAGAATCTAAATTTTTTGAGAAGAAAAATTGTCAGACCTTGGTTTGATCTGAGTGAATGATGTAACTAAGAAATGCTGGCACATCTTTTCCATTAATCAGAGAGGTTAGGTAGCACTAGAGTTAATGCCCTGTTTCTCAACATAGTTACAAAAACTGCACTTAGATAATTTCTGCTTGGGCAACAATCCGGATATCTGTGGGTGAATAAAACAGATTTATCTACTTGCATTTATCAGCAATTGGAGCCATTCAGTACAAACCAGTCACACTCATTTAATGGGTTTTATACAATTATAGAATGAAAGAATTGTAGAACCCTAACTATATTATAAATGAATTGTCTTCTCAGTTGTTCCTGGTTGGAACATGCCTGTTATTCTTTTTTATGTACATTGTTTTAATATCCAACTATTCCTATTTTTTTGTTGTCTGTTATCTTGTAGGACGCCATCTAGATGACACATGGGTGGCATACATTGGTAATGATTTTCAGAGAATTTTGAAGTGGCAGAAGATTAATTCAGGCGTTCCAAGTGGCAGATTTGGACATTCATGTGTTGTGATTGATGACTTTCTAGTTCTATTTGGAGGAATATATGACAATGGAAGCCGTCAAAACGATACATGGGTGGGGCAAGTAGCATGCCATGAGACCCTTGGTATCACATTGTCATGGAGGCTGCTTGTTGTCGGGCCTAATGCACCTCCCCAGCGAGGGGCCCATTCTGCATGTTGCATTGATGGAAGAAAGATGGTTATCCATGGAGGCATTGGGATGCAAGGTGTGAGATTGGGTGACACATGGGTATTGGAACTCTCAGAAAATTTTCGATTTGGAACTTGGTACGAAATTGTGACTCATCCATCTCCCCCAGCTCGGTCAGGACACACATTGACTTGCACTGGGGGAACCCGAACAGTTCTATTTGGAGGAAGAGGGTTGGGATATGATGTGCTTCATGATGTCTGGCTCATGGATGTATGTGGTGGTGCTCCAAAATGGGTACAAATACTCTATGAATTACAAAGTATTCCTGGAGGAGTTTCACTCCCGCGAGTTGGCCACTCAGCTACACTCATCTTAGGAGGTCATTTGCTGATATGTGGGGGAGAGGATTCTTATAGACACCGGAAGAATGACTTCTGGGTTCTAGACATAAGTAAAGTTCCATCCATTACAGTGCAGCCAACTACACTGAACTCTATGCAGTTATGGGCAAAAATGTGGAAAAGGTTGAAGGCAAATGGTTACAAACCCAACTGTCGGTCATTCCATCGTGCTTGTACAGATCATTCCGGGCGTTACTTGTTTATGTTTGGTGGAATGGCGGATGGCTTATTTCAGCCTGCTGACCCAGCTGGGCTGAGGTTTGATGGAGAGCTCCTCCTTGTGGAGCTTCTACTCCAGCTGTGAGGAGGAATGAAAATAATTAGAGCTAAGGTAAAGTGTTTTCATGGATGCAATTCCATTACACCATGTCTTGTACATAGTAGCTCATTAGTTGCTGTTTATATCTCTTCTGAAATGAGATTATCTTTTGTCCAAGAAAAAAAAAAGAAAAAGAAAAAAAAAAACAAATGACATTCTCTGACTAAATGCTTACCATGCACTGTTCTTATCCATGAGTTTTGGAGAGCTTATCAATTCTAACTCCATTTGTGTTTTGAGCCAATTCTAAGTCTTTAAGGAACCTACATCATATCTGTTATTGAGAAAGTGGCAATGGATCTATGGTGTAATTTTAAAGTTCCTATCTTACAATAAATTTCAGTGAACTTTATAAGAAAAACATGAGAGGCCGAGAGTTAAATGAGTATTACCTTTCAATATAGTTTTGGTAAATTTCCTCAGTTTCTGTTAGGTACCTCTAAGGAGAAAGACCAAAAGTTGTGAAAAAAAAAAAAAAATAAATTTCTTTTAACAGTTTAAATGCACAAAAATTCAATTAAAAAGACAATAATTTCAATTTTAAAACTCATCTAAATATTCTTTGTTTGTTGATTCACTTGGGTGAAACATTAGTTCTTTTTCCCCACTTAAATTATTAATCAAACTGAATATAAAGAACTTGAATTGAATTTTATCCTCGGTGGGGTAATGCTTTTTCCAAAACGGCAGCGATAATAGCCTGTAAAGCCCATAAAAATACCTCGATTACCCATTTACAGTTCTTTTTTGGGTTAGCATAATTCAATCCACATCCAAAATTTTATTCTCAAAACATCCTTAACAAAAAGTAATTATTTTAGTTTTAAAATTAAAAAAGCTGAAAGAAATAAAACTCACTAAAATAAAGGGCAGCTGTATTTCACCCTCTACTAGAGAGGCCAAAAAAGAAAGAGTCAGAAGGGTAAGATTGTCATTAAAAAAAACAAAAGTTAGAAAGTAAGAAGAAACTGCATATGGTCAAATTATAAGGCAGCAGGTCATAAATGGATTAAATTTTCATCATAGAAGCTCAATTTGATACACAATACATGGTTATACAACCACTCTACATGTAATAAGAAACTAACAATGAGAATTGCAGTACACAAAATTGCCTATTAAGTAGGTGATTTTTCCATCCCCTTTACAATTGTATGGAAGAAATATTTCTAAGCCAGAAAACTAATGTTAAACCCAATTGGATTTGTTGGATAAAAATATTCGGATTTGTTCCGAGACGAAGAATTGTTAGATTGGCAGAAAAGTAATGGTACCAAAGAATCAATTACGAGCTCAATTTCAACTTTGTTCTCCACAACTCTCCAATGACCTTCTTTGGTGCTGGATCATCTGGTCCTTTGTCTCGTTGTCCTGATGTGAAATACAACCACCCATTCCAAAAACCAACTAGAGTGGTTTTAACTCGAAATGGCAGTTTCCCTATAACTGACCAGTTCTGTAATTATTAAAAACCAAAGAAATTAAGAGTGGAAACCAACATTAGATCACAGCAAACAACAAACTTGTCACCACCAACAATTAAGACGTGTAAATATTTTAAGAAAGTGTCAATACCAGTGTATCGAAGTTAAATTGGAATATTTCTCCAACCAAAACCATCTTCTTAGTTACAGGGTGCTTCTCTGTTGTGCCTCCGACAATAACAACCGAGTTGTTAACATGAGCCCACGCAAATTCAATATGTGAATCAGGCTTAGGCATAGGAGGTAACACTTTCCACTTCATTTCATCATCCAGCATATAAACATCACTGTATACAACCTGAAACAATAAAAAAAAAAACAAAATGAACTTTTTATAAGAGGACAAAACCAGATTTCTACTTAGTTTATTGGCTATCTTTCCAAACTCATTCTATGTTTGAATAGGGCTCTGAAGCCTCCAGTAAGTAATTGACTAGTTCCTCTCATAACAGTGTAAGCTTCTGGCTTGGTGAGTAAGATATTGTTTGTGTGTATATTAAGCCTAAAAAATATTCATCATAGATTCTTCTTCATTCCAACAAAAGGATGACGTGCTACATCAAGAAAATACTACTGTCAAAAAACAGGAAACAAAATAAACTGTCATAACCTTCTGGTTCTAGTTTATACAAACCCAATCCAAGAAAAATGTAAGAAATTCATGAACTTACCTCATTCCTACGAGAGCACTTGAAAATAGGTGATCCAGGTTTGGCCATAAAATCACCCTCTTGACCACCCATAACATAAAGCCGATCATCAACAACTATACAAGCCCTACAAGAAAATACCAATTACAGAATAGAGAATTGGTGACATTTCGTTGATGGGATTTATCATGTAAAATTCCTACTTCCAGTTGGCAAAGAAAAGGTCATGGTATAGTTCATGCCCCCTTGGCCTAGGAGACAAAGCAGTGGGGAGGATTAGGAGTAAAGGACCACCTAAGGCAGCACAAATATTATAGAAAGTGACTATTTCGAAGTTTTCATGATCTCTTTCTGTTGTTTACCGGCCCAGGGGTGCGGGGGTAATCAAATTTTGATCCCTTGGGAAAATCCTTATAAGGGAAGCCCTTTCTCTTCTCCCTCTCTCTAATAACCCTAGAATTTCAAACAGAGCTTTGAAACTCAAAGCATCAGTGCTACAAGGTGATCAAAGACCCTTTTGAAAACAAAATCCCAGATAAGCTTCATTAAACTTTTTCCAGTTTTATTAATATAATTATTCTGTTTTCTATAAAAAAATACCAACAGGTTGCCTAGAAATTTCAATAATGGTTATTGATACACAACTTCAAAATATAACTTTGATGCGACCACTTTCAAGACAAATGACATCATGAAATGCTTAGATACATAAATGCAGATGAAATAAGACAGTGCACATACCTATGAGGTCCTCCCCGGGGAATTGGGATTTCGGTCCTCCATTCATTTTCCAATGGTTTTCCATCTTTTACTGCAAGACTCCAATGATCTAATGCTGGTGTATGTCGATTCTCTTTGCTACCACCCATCACATGGAGTCTACCTCTCCAAAGTTGAGTTGCTGGTGCATACCTGAAAATTATAAAGTTCAAAACATTCAATCTAAGAGTGAGCTGCAGTAGAAGAGTTACATATGAGTCACTTTGGACTATAACTTACTAATGGAAATCTTACACTTGCACATTGATATTCTAGTTCACACCATCAATACAAAAAGTTCCAGGTCAGTTAAGTAGAAACCAGTGAACAAAACTACAACTCAACTAAAGCCTTGATCCCGCAATGTGGGGTCGGCTCCATGAGTCCTCTTCTACCATTCCACAACTTCACTAAAAAAAAAAAATTTATTATGGAAGTGACCTGAGTTTTATGAGAAACTAGTGTAATTGATATGTAAGGCAAATGACAAACATATGCTCAGCAAGATGTAAAGGAATTAATTAGTATGCCAATCCTAGCAATAACTAAGTAACTTTCACAAATCTAATCCTAGCAAGAAATTACACGTTATTTTGTACTCCTACTATGTATATGAGAGCATTCAGAATTATCTGATCTCATTCTACAAAAAGAATAAAATTCTCCAAACAAGACAAAAAAGATGAAGTTTAACTCAGAGCTATCTGATTCTAATTTCTAACTAAAATTCACCAGATGAAAAAGTTTGACAGGAATAAAACAAAGTTTAACAACAGCAATGTCAAATTCATTTCAAGCAATCTCATTAAGGCACAAACAAACCTAGGAACTGGCAGAGGGGGCATGTCCTGCCACTGCTTTGTCTCTGTATCAAGGACGAATGTATGTGCTGTGGGCCCTCTGCACTGTGGCCCATACTGTCCTGTGACAACGTATATGTACCTTCCGTCTGTTACCATTCCTAGATGTGAATGTGCCATTTCTTTTGGCATATCAAATCTTCCTCCCCATGTATTATCACTGAAATTGTAGATATCAACATGTGAATGTACCTAAAGTAAACAATAAAACAGAAAACGTTACAGCCCATGTACATAACAGGGAAGGGTGAAGCTTTTCTATTTTTGTATTTTTGGTGAACAAGTGAAAATATTAATAACAGAATATGTTTATCATAGTTCCACATAAGCGGCAGGACCTGATCTACTCTAACAGCAGTTGGTCATGGTAATCCCCCAGTATTTGAGTTGAGGCACGATTCATTGATGTCATCAGTTTGTGTATTTTTTTTTCTTTTGGTAAGAAACATTAAAATTTTTATTGAAAATGAAAAATGAAAAATAGAAATAGATGGATAGGTGTCAATCTATACTTATCAGAAAATTACGAAATAAGTATTGCAACTTGTTCATCAATCTCAATCAATCGAGATGCATTAAACTAAAAGCAATATCCCTAAAATGCTTTGACATTGATGCCCATATAGACACAAAAAAGTTTCTCCTGTTCCATAAGAAATTTACTTCCGCCGTTTAATGTTCGAAAATTCTGTTATTTCCTCCTGAACTATCCAAAGAACCTCCATAAAGTAACCATCTTTGTATTAGCTCCTACTCCTAAAAAATACTCAACAAATAAAGAATAGTGGTTTCTAGACCAAACCTATTCCAAATGTTTATTGAAAGATCAATGCATAAAAGTGTGGTCAATTCTCACCATCACTTTGTACCTCTGCGGTGATAAAAAGGCATAGGATCACTTATTTTGAAGCATATCACAAAGTGTCATGGACCACGAATGATACAAAACTCTGCACTCTGGTGCAAAAACCTTCTAGGTCATCAGGATTTGCCAACACAGTATGAAGAAATGGTTTGCAGGATTCAAAAATCCAAAATTATGAATACTCATGTGCATCTATCGATCTACCTGGGTTCATCAAAACACTACTAAATGACAAAAAAAAAAATCTGAAAAACTGACATTTCTATTCCTTCGAATTCTGCCTAAATGTCAAATGACTCAAATTCTAAGAGATAACTGTAGAAGATGATAAGGAAGCAACGGAAGAAGATCTCAACAAAATGTTAGAGTGATCTATATGGTAGTCAGTGCTACTAAGTTAAGTAAAAGAAATATGTTAAATTATGAAATTTTGGATAACAAAAAGTAAGTAACAAATCATTCGAATCATTAAAGAGACATAGCATGCGCAACATGTTATAAAAAGAGAAAATTATAGTGCGGAGCGAAACAAGGTTCTCACATAATCAATGGTACCGTATCCAGCAAACACGAATAGAAGATTCTTAATCTGTATAGCAGCGCCATCCAAACGAGGCACAGGTGCAGCTGCCATCCTTTCCCATTTTAATTCTGGTGCAGGCAAATCAGCAAAAGTCGCTGATAAAACTCTCCCAGGAGTATCGTTCTTATGATTGGCACCTCTCTATAGATAACATGAATAATAATAAATATTCAGAGCTGAAACAAGGATCAACTAGAAGCTATTTGCCATCAATATCACGTAACAGGAAAAAATTCTAGAACATAAGTAAAAGGGCCAGTGTATTGGTTTCATAAAAGTGAATTCAATACTGGTTCACTAATTGATGGAATTATCACATGACCATTTGATTTTCTCATAGGTCCAAAATCTACTCATAACCCCAATAATGGAAAATCTAAGACCTAAATTCATGATATCTTCACTTTACTTGTCCTATTCCTACATTTTCAAGAGAAACTAATAAAGAATTCCCAAAATTCAAAATAAGTAACAGCAGTTCCAGCAAATTCATAGTTTCCAATATGCCAAATATAGTAAGATTCAAAATCTTATATCTTTTTCTTCACCAACATCTTCTGGGTACCCAAAACAAAATCAAATAGGAAATCCACAGAAAATAATCACAGTTTACAGCGAGCAACAATTAGCATCAACAAATCAACCAAAACAACGCGCTTACATCAAGAATGAAAAGCACCATTTCCTTTGCCCAACACTTATCACAGACGAAAATTTACATAAGAAACCAAAAGTAAGCAGAGTCTAGATGAGTTTCCCACACTTCCTCACAAATCAGACAATACTGAGATGGAATTCACATAAAAAAGGCTAAATCAGAAAGAAAGAACTTAAGAAACAAGCAAATCAACATGTTTCATTTTTACCACATGTTCGCACAAACCAAACAATACCCAGATGAGAATTCACATCACAAAGCGAGAATTCAACAACAATGCAAACAAAATAGCCAAGCAAACCTTGTTGGGTATTTCATGGTCAGTCTTTTTGGGGGTCAGGATCAGACTGGAGTGTGAAGTATCAACTGGAGGAGCCCAATTGGAGGCAATGGAGATGTAAGAAGAAGCAGAACGTGAAGAGGAAGCCCAGAGGAAATCAGCAATCAGAGCAAAACTCAAAAGCCCAATGCATATGAACACCAACCGAGCCGATGTGTGCTTCCCAGAGGGTCTAACCATTTCATGTATATTCTATGAATGAATGAATTGTAAATGTAAAATCAGAGAGAGATGTGAATGCTGCAGAGTTGGGTTTACTAGTGAGAAAGAGAGACAGAGAGGGAGACAGAGCAGGGACAGGCCGACATAGGCGATGTGATTCTTCTGCAATTATTAGTTTTACTCGCGGTCGGGGTCAAAGCAGAATTGTAATTTTCTTGAGTTTTACACTAAAACAACCCAAAATAATCATTATGGAAAGATTTTTTTTCTTTTTTAAAGAACTTTTTTCTCATAAAAAATATATATCTCTAACAAAGTACCAATATATGGTTATTCATTTTTTATCTTGATATATTATCTTCATTTTTTTTTAGCTTATTTATGGATTAGTCTTCTGTAACATACTTTTTCACTTTGTCTTTCTAACTTTGGTCTCATTTTTAACTCATCAAACTTCTACTAAAATTAACAAGTTTATACTCATTTTGAAGTTATGCATATCCTCTTTACAGTCATATAAAGATCATTTAAAACAGAGCTTGAATCTCCAATTAATAGATGAAGTTCAAGGTGTAAATGAGAGTAAAGTTTGGAGGGCAAAATAAGATATTTAAATTTTAGGAGACAAAAAAAAAAGCATGTTTCAAAAAATAAATCCACAATAAGCATTAATTTTTCACATAAATTGAAATGTGGGATGAGATGTAATTGAGCTGAGAATATATGTTAAACTCCTTAATGCGATACGTAATGTAGCCAATAAATATAGTACAAATAATTGTATTATTTACAAAGTTATTTGTGCATAGTCATAGATGAGAAGCTTGATTAAACTTGAAAAACAAAATAATATTGTTGACAGTGACAAGTAAGTTTATAGAGTTGCACTCTAGAATAACCAATTCCTTATTAATAAAAAGATTATTTTTACTATTACATCATGTTGACAATTATATGGTTAGAATAAGAACCTGAATTAGTAGATATAAGAGTGAACATTCCTCTTTAGTTGCCAGGTGAACCTTAGTAATAGCTTGAAGTTTATTGTGTATTTGTACGTAGTAAGTTCTTTTAACTTTGGTGTCCTTTAACCTTTCAGCTTGATTTGGAGGCTTATTTTAATTTGTGGCCACCCCTGCATTGAGTCTCCTTCTCACAACCTCTGCTATAAGGGCTGCTTGGTGGAGGCAAGCAGTGTGACCCAGTACAATGGGGCTGGTCATGTCGAATCACACCATAACCAAGAGTTTTGGCATGAGTTGTTTCAATATAATGCGAGCACACAAGGATAGCAACAATGAATAAAGTGAATGCCTTGGACATGGCCATTTCTTCAAAACAATTGGGTCTATTGGCTGGTATGCACTTATTAGATAATGAGAACTATGGGAGAGATTGGATTGGAGGAGGTGATTATAATGAGATTGGAAAATTGAGTTGCTATATAATGTGATAATTTTTGCCAATTTTAGACAATCTGACAGATTGAATAACTTGTAATTATTAATACTGTTATTGATTATTGGTTTAACTGAATATAACAATCAATAATAGTTTGGCTTGAAGGGCCAAACGTGAAATTCGTGGTTGTTTGGTAATTGCCTATAATCCTCAAACTACATAAGACATGCATAAATGTACATATACCAATCCATACGAAACACAAAACCCAGTTCTCTTATTGTCTCAAATGACTTAGTACCAACATGACCCGACTAAAAAAAATTTAAAAAAGTCAAAGCCTTAAATCAAACATGAAAGCCATATCGAACACTTTTGAAATTTCAAGTTACTCTGAACCTACTTTAGAGAGAGAGAGAGAGAGTATCTAAATGAGATTCATCAGCTGTTATTCTCTTCCAAATATCCATCACAATCCTGAACATTTCAATACCTAAGCCACATAAAAGGCACCCAAAGTAAAAGTCTGCATGACATTGAAAAGAGATCAACTTATTTCCTGCAAGAATTACCCTTTCAAGTACCTACTACTCTTTTGACCAACTGCTTTAATTAGAAGCACCAACATTACCTTGAAGAAGTGCTACCTTGTGAGCACAACTTTTTTTGAGCCATGGAGGAAAGAACGGAGTTAATGGGAACATTTTCGGCAAGCAATTCTCATCAATTGCAAGGAAGGCTTTTCAAAAAGCAGGGCCTAATCCAAATTTCGATGCACACCCTAGAATGTTCTGAAGTGATGACCAACACTTTGCTATGTCAACCGGGTTCCCCGGAGGCAATAGGCCTGGGATTGGCATGAAGGGTGGAGGTGGTGGCTGGGGCTGCAGCACATGTTGCAATTACCAGTAGAGAAAATGATGCTTAAGCTTCTCTAGGCATAGTTTTTGTCAAAAGTTGGAACTCCCACTTTTGTACTAAATCAGAAGAAAAGGGTAGGTACCTAGATGGTTTTGTTGATTGCTGGAAAGGGTAGGGATTTATAGAGAGCAATGAGACTGAACCAAGTTCAAGTTGCTACAGGTCAGGTGGGTTATAATGAATTAAATTAAATTTAAAATTATAGTGCAATTCATAGTTTAGTGAGCATTAATTAACATGAAAATGCCCTCTTTTTTTATTATATATAATTAAATAGAAAAAAGAAAAGGGTTAATTACAAATAAATCAGTAAAATTTTTTACAATTATATTTTAATAAATGTCATTTTTCATAACTTTATTTTAGTCGTTATTGACAAAGAGTGGATTTAGTGATTAAAATAAGATATAATTTCAAAATCCATTAATCTTTATAAGAAAATAAAATTTAAATTGATCATTTTGTAATATTAAAAAGATTTATTGATTCAAATGTAATTTTCTAAAAAAGGGAAATTACTTAATTAATTCAACTTAAAAAAGAAAAGAATATTGTTGTCATTGACAAGCAAGTCTATAAGGTTGCAATCTTTAGAAAAAAAAAAAAACATGATGAATATCTTATAAATAGAATGATTGTTTTTGCTATTAAATCATGTTGACAATTATATTATTAGAAAAAGCAAATATAAGAGTTGGACATTATTTCTCTTTAGTTGCAGGGTGAACCAATCAAGCCTTGAAGTTTGCTGTCACCCTTGGTCTCCTTAACCCCTTAACTTGATCTGAAGACTTATTTTAATTTACCGCCACCCTTGCAATGGTTCTCTTTCGCACAACCTCTGTCAGAAGGGTTGCTTGGTGGAGGCAAGCAGCTTGACTTAGTACAATTTTTCGGTTGGTCAGGTTGCATCGCGCCATTACCAAGACTAGTGGCATGGGTAATTTCAATGCAAAGCGAGCACACAAGAAGAGCAACAATGCATAAAGTGAATGTCTTGGACATGGCCATTTCTTCAGAACAAATAGGTCTACTTGGCTGGTCTGTGCTTATTAGATAATGATAACAATGGGATTGGAGAAGGAGGTGATGAGGATGATAGTAATCATAATATTGAGGAATTGAGTTGCTATTTAACGTGATTTATTTTGCCAATTTTAGAAATGTGACAATTTGAATTTAATGTAAATGCCCCATAACCCTCTAATTAGAGCTACAATATTCCTAAACCCCCACCTTATATTAAACTATCCCAAAACCCCTTAATTTTCATTTAAACTCTCTCAAAACCCCCCTTTTCAAAGCCAGCCCCCTTTTAATATTTATTATATTCCAATTATATCCTTTTGGGCATGTTCTACTTTTTTATTTTTATTAATGCAAATATTTATAAACTCCCTAGTTAGAGATTAATTCTTTCATAACCTCTACCCAAAATTAAACTCTCCTAAATTATACACTTTAACCATATAAAGTTAGACTTTTTTTTTGAGAATTCCAATTGTACCTTTTTTATTTGTTTTTAATTTTAATAAAATTTTATTTGTATTTTTTTTAATTTCAGAAATACCATTTTTTATTTATGTTTTTTATTTTAGTTCATAACTTAAACCCCTAATCTCCTAAAAAATTTGTCTAAACGTTCACCCATTTAGAAACTCTTTCAAAATTTCGTAAAAATTGTAATATCTTTTTTACCCTTCTGACGCATTCTAACATGTTCTGACGCGCTTTGATGCTCTTTTTGACGTGTTTTAATACGCGTCCAGTGTAACTGTATTTTCAGTGAAAGTGTAACTGTTTATTTAGTGAAGGTGTAACTGTTTGTTTAATGAAGGTATAGCTATTTTTTAATGAATGTGTAACTGTTTTTTTAATTAAAATGTAACTGGTTTTTTATTTTTTTTATGGGCCTACAACTTTTTTTTTTCTTTTTAAAAAATTAATGGGTTAAATACGTTTTTAGTCCCTGTGTTTTCCTTTAAAAACAAATTTGGTCCTTGTGGTTTCAAAATTCTGATTTTAGTCCTTAGGTTTTACTCCAAAAACAAATTTGGTCCTCGTGGTTTCAAAATTCCAGTTCTGGTCCTTGAGTTTTTGTCTATTTCTAATTTTGATCCTTGGGTTTTTGTCCATTTGCAATTTTCATCCTTAAATATTTATAGTTATTTTGACCTTTTTTAAATAGAATTTTTTTAAAAAAGAAATTATTCTTCCTACAAAAGAATTAGTGGGGGTAAATGAGTTGCTAAAAATAAGGAGAGGTGTGATTTTTTATTTCATTTTATTTTTCAATTCTAATTATTCTATTTTATTATTTTACTCTCAAAATATTAAGTTGTTTGATTTTAATCTTTTAATTAACAAAAGGCAATGTTGGATTTTTGAATGTTTAACCTTTCTCTTCATTCTCCGATTATATATACTAGTCTCTTGCCACGAGTGTTGCGATGGATTTTTGAATGTTTAACCTTCCTCTTCATTCTCCGATTATATATACTAGTCTCTTGCCACGAGTATTGCGCGTGTCAATTGACTTTTCTAAATATTTAATTAAAAATTTTAATAATTTATTTGTCTTAAAATAATAGTGGTGTGGAAGTGGGTTGCTAAAAATAAGGGTGTAATACTATTTTTTTGTATTTTTTTAATTTTAATTATTCTATTTTACATTTTTGTCTTTTACTAATAAATAATATTATGAATACCTATTTTTTAAGTGGGGTATTTTTGAAATTCCTAAATTTAACCATTTTACTCTCCTTCTGGCTTTATATATATAGATAAATACATGTAATTTGCAAAATACCACTGAAGGACCAAAATTGTTAATGAACGAAAACCCAAGGATCAAAATTGGAATTTTGAAACCACAAGGACCAAATTTGTTTTTCGTGTAAAATACAAGGACCAAAAATGTAATTAACTAGTATAATTATTTGTAGTTATTTTTAAATGTAATATGTAATTAACTAGTATAATTATTTGTAGTTATTTTAAAATGTAATTGTATTTCTAAAATTCAGTTTCAATTTCAGTGTAACTGTTTTTTTAGTCAAGGTGTAATTGTTTAATATAGTTACATTGAGCGCGCGTCAGTCTGTATCAGGCCACGTGTCAGTTTGCGTCAGAGCGCGTCAAAGTGCGTCAAAAGGGCTAAAAAGGTATTATAAGTTTAGTGGGTTTTGGGAGAGTTCTTAGATGGGTGGGGGCTTAAGAAAAATTTGTTAGTAGTTAGGGGGTTTAGAAAAATTTACCCTTGAATTTAAGGGGGTATTTCCAAGATTTTAATGGATTTTAGAAATTTAATAAAATATAGGTATTCTTAACTCGGATTTAATAGATTCCATAGAAATCTAGATGTCCCCAACTCGGATTTTAATAGATTCTATAGAAATCTAAATCTTCTAAAAAATTCTTGATTTCATTAAATGATGGATTTTGATGAATCTGAATGAATTTTGTTTAATAACAAAGAATATGAGAATTTCAGTTTCCTTTGAATTTGATGGATTTTATGAAAATCTATTAAATACATACCATTTTTGTTATTAAACTGCTTAATTAGATATGTAGTCAATAAATATAGTACAAATAAGTTTATTATTTATAAAGTTATTTGTGCATAGTCATAGACAAAGAATTAAATTTTGGATTTTGACAAAATTTTGAGAGTTCAAAAATATGAAAATTTCAATGGAAATTTCAAAAGAATATCAATTTCGGTGGAAATTTAGACTAAAACAATTTAAACTTTTAACAAAATTAATTTCGATAATTTCGATTTTGTAATATTTCGAGATCTAAAAAAAATGGAAATTTCGAGGAAATTTTCTAAATTTAATTCCTTGGTCATAGATGAGAAACTTTATTAAACTTGAAAAGAAAATAATATTATTGACATTGACAAGTAAGTCTATAGAGTCGCACTCTTTAGAAAAACCAATTCCTTATTAATAAAAGGAATATTTTTACTATTACATCATGTTGACAATTATATGGTTAGAATAAGAACATGAATTAGTAGATATAAAAGTGGACATTCCTCTTTAGTTGCTAGTTGCACCTTGGTAATAGCTTGAAGTTTATTGTGTCTTTGTACGTAGTAAGTTCCTTGGTGTCCTTTAACCCTTCAGCTTGATTTGGAGACTTATTTTAATTTGCGGCCACCCCTGCACTGAGTCTCCTTCTCACAACCTCTGCTATAAGGGCTGCTTGGTGGAGGCAAGCAGTGTGACCCAGTACAATGGGGCTGGTCATGTCGAATCACACCATAACCAAGAGTTTTGGCATGAGTTGTTTCAATGTAAAGCGAGCACACAAGGAGAGCAACAATGCATAAAGTGAATGTCTTGGACATGGCCATTTCTTCAAAATAATTGGATTTATTGGCTGGTCTGCACTTATTAGGTAATAAGAACTATGGGAGAGATTGGACTGGAAGAGGTAATGATGATGAGATTGGAAAATTGAGTTGCTATATAATGTGATAATTTTTGCCAATTTTAGACAATCCGACATATTGAATGACTTGTAATTGTTAATACTGTTATTGATTATTGGTTTAACTCAATATGACAGTCAATAATAGTCTGGCTTAAAGGGCCAAATTTGAAATTCGCGGTTGTTTGGTAATTGCCTATAATCCTCAAACTGCATAAGACATACATACATGTACATACCAATCCACACGAAACACAAACTCAATTCTCCTATTGTCTCAAATGACTTAATACCAACATGACCCAACTAATAAAATTTAAAAAAGTCAAGGCCTTAAATCAAACATGAAAGCCTTATCAACGTCAGATGAAATTATCAGCTGAATTTTTAGAATATAAAATGTTGCATTCTAGCGCAAATGGCTCGTAAGTCATGGTCTCTCCTAATATAGTGGTTCTAAACAAATTAAAAATTAATAATATTTTTTGTTTAAATTAATGTCTGTAGAGAGAGAGAGGTGAGAGTCCAGATGGGTAATAATCGTTTTACAAACAAGTAAATACATACCATAGCCAAAAGTAGGGGCCGGTTATCCCCTAAGCAAGCGCATTTCAAATTAACATCAAGTAATCAAGGCCATGCCACATCAAATGATAAAACTGAGACTACTTTAATGACTGTAAACCTGAAACAAAATGTACCACCAAGACAGATTGATACATTCTACCGTATGTTGAGAGGGACAAACCAATGTAAGCACTTGGAAAAGATCATATACAAATAACTCAATTTTTTTTTTTCTTTCTATTTAACATTAACTCAATCTGAGGTTAAACATGTAAATTCCCAGCTTCATCAAGCCACCCCATTACAGAAGCTTTCTCAAACCCTAGAAGTAAAATACAAATCGAAAGGAACCCTGGAACACTATACATCAAGTTAAAGGAATGAACACCACCACCCCCATCTTAATCTGATACAGACTCTAACTTTCTCACTCCTAACACCACCAACATCAATAATAATAGAGGGAAAAAATATACTCCCAAAAGATCAATACCTAAAAACATTTGCAATTCACTTTACTACTAAACTGGTATGACATCAATCTTTGATGCATCATCACATCTCAAAACAATACCCTCAAGGCTAGCCGGAAAGATACATTTGCCCCACTGGCAACCTGTCGTGATTGGCTCAGGTGGAGGAACAATCATTAGCACATTCTCATTTCTCTGGACAACTCCCATTACACTAACAGTGCTTCCTTCTTTAATGTACCTGCAAAGTGCAAATACCACATTGCAGTTCAGAGGATCTACAAAAACAACAAAAAATCATTGACTTTACATATATATCATCAAGTATACATGATCAATCATTGTCAACTAATCACGCATGGTTGAATTCCCTTACTTCAATATAGAATTAAAATCTGATAATTATAAGAGAGAGCCATTACCCTTCTTTCAACCGCATTACGCGATCATCACTTGAAAGGTTCCTCTCTCCCAACCACCTAAGAAACTCTGGAGACAAGTCTTCATTTTCAGGATTCACATCAATGACAAACGAATCGTCAACATAAGGAGTCACCCTTGCTCCATACCCAGTCTTAACCAATGCCCTTAACCCAGATTGGAAATCAGAGATGTAGAAGTCTACCACATGCCTCTGTCAAATGACATAAATAGAAAATTCTGGTCAGATGTGAAATGTAAAGACCAGAAAAGTCTGGTAGTCACACAAGTCCCTTGGCATCACCATGTAATGGCTCCTTGCGACAAATGAACATTCAAAGCAATAAGGCAAGTAAACCAGAAATAAATGAACCAACAAAATTCAATCAGTACGACTTAGTGGATTGGAAATTAGAATTGTACATTACATCAAATTTAAAAACACATTAAAACCTCTAAAATTTACCTGCACGCACAAGACATAAAACTGGTCAACTGCAGAGTCTTAATTTCTTTTAGAAGTTAAGGAAAAAAAAAAATCAGTTATGAGCAACCCCCCAAAAATAAAAATTAAAAAGAAAAAAAGCAGAAAGAGAGACTATACAACATTCATCAAATATTAAGCTGACTTTCAGTTACTCACTTCCAGGGATCTGAGCCCCCAAGTAAAACGACGATGTGTAGCATTGGCAGCTTTTGAATCCCATCCTCGATACTCATATAAACTTGTAGATGTATACACACATCTAGGAACTTTTTGAAAGGACGACTCAAGGGGCACATTGCCACAAGTGACCACCTTCATAAAATAGAACCAGATATAACTTGTGAAAAAAATTGATCAAGCATATGCAGAACAATAACCCAGATAAACGATAGTTATTAGCCAAACAATAGTTACCCCTGAGACCTTCACAAATTGCCCATTCTTCGCAGTCCTCAGCTCAGAATCAGAATAACTAGCAATATAACCTATAATAGCTTTTCTTCCCCAATATGTATTCCATGTGAATAGGGTAGCAACTGCACCGAAAAGGACCACAACCACAATGAGGAGAATTGCATTGTTGACTGCCCCGAGAATAAAACCACCAGCTATGAACCCCATCACGAAAAGAAGAATCAAAGACCATAATATTAGCTTTGGAAAGCTCTTCCTAAAGGAAAACTCATCATCTTGGCTAAGGGTAGTAATGGCCTGATTGTGAACAATGGAGGACCCCTGTACTTTCATCGATCCCATTGACTCCAAAGGACCAGATACCTTTCGAGGGGCCCCAGAAGCATTTAGTGGGCCAGAAGAAATGGGTCCAGATGTAATGAGACCTGTTGCAGGGAGAACAGGAGGAAGAGGCCCAGAGTTTTGGCGGCCAGTTGGTGTCACCCCACCAGATTGAGGACCAGAAGACTTCTTTATGGGTTCCCCATGCTTATTCAGTGGTCCAGAATTTGACTTCTTTACAGAAGCTGAACCAGGCATGCCTCCAGATGATACGGGACCTGATGTGGTGTAGCCAGCACGAACTGCAGCATTAGGGATTGGTCCTGAATGTGAAGCAGCACCTCCAAAAGATCCAGTCCTTGAAGGAGCACCAGTTATGGGTCCAGATTTTCTAGACTTGCCATCTGTAGGGATATCAAACATCTTCCCCAGTTCTCCGGACTTCTTGATATCTCCACCAGTATAGGGCATGGCAACTGAGCTCATAGTTGGAGTCCTTTCCTTTGGTTGCTCTGGCCTGCCTGATACGTAAAGGCCATTGCTGAGTTGATGAGATGGGAATCTGGAACCCATCTAGCTCCTTTGAAAGATCCCACAAGATATTACACAATAAACTCAAGTAGCAGACTAGAAGTTTACTGATGCAATCCTCCTAGGAAGGAGAAAAAACAGCACTAAAATAGTTAGAATCATACTTGTTGCTTATCGAAAAACCAAACCTAGTAGCCAACAGCCACAGCCACACCCCACCATAGTAACACATAAATGGATAAGAGATTGCAGCAGAACTAGTAGTTTAATAAGAAAATAAACACCACAGAGCAATAAAGACAAGGTCACAAAAGAACTAAATCAAGATTTCATCTTACAATTCCAGTAAAGCTAAAATATTTCTGAAGAGTATATACTTTGTATGTTATGGAAAATTTATCACTATGCAGGCTTAATTTATGCACCTGTGGACAAGTCAACATCCATGCTATGTTCTTTCTTCTATATATACCCACACAACTTTATATCATTTCGAAACACCGTCCACACTTTAAGAACCATATCATGGATGAAATGAATTAATTACAGGATCTGTAAAATACCATTTCAAACAAAATAATCAAGAAATAGAAGGTCAGCAATGACCAGATAATATACGATTTGGAAGTTCAGTTCAGGATCACACTCGAATGGTTTTTTCTTATCTTTAAAACAACAATAAAATCATCTAACAACCAAGCTAGCTGAAAAGGAAGATTATATTCACAAAAAATTCAAGCATACTATTTTCAAAAATCTACAACTCAGAATCCAGATTCCATGACCCAAATCAAGGAAAGATAGCATTCCTAGATAACTAACTAAAAAAAAAAAAAATCAAATCATGAAAAAAAAAAAAAAATCAAATCATGAAATCAAATAGGATCTGAGGCAAGGCAAAAAAAGAGACAGGATTCCAAGTTCAGTTGAGAGGAGACTTTGAATACTTGGTCTTCAATATTGAAAATTTGTAAATTCAAAATATTGACTTTTGTTCCTAAATTTTCTAAACTAAGCAAGAAAAAGGCAAAGGCCAGCATAACCCAAAAAATAAAAGGCAAGTATCAAAATCTTCCATTTTTAGAAAGATTTAAAATAACTAAATTTTTTTACCTCCAATCAGAAAAACAAAACATGCCACATCAACATTTTGGGCATAAAAAAGATCTAGAACACAAGTGCAGATTTCTGAGTCTTGCACAGTTCAGTGGGGGGTTTTAACTATAATTAGTCCCAATGAAACAACAAGAAGAAAAGCTCACACTTTTAGTTTCTAATTTCTCTTCCCACACTGTCTCAACAACCAAACAAACCCAAATTATCAAAGACAAGCCAGATTTCAAGGAAAGTAGCAGCCAGCATGACCTTCCATATATGCAAATATTTCATCGAAATGACACCATCCTAAAGCACCAACCAGCCAAATGACCACTCTCAAAGCCCAAATCAAGGAAATATAGCATACCCAGCTCACCATGAGCAAACAGTGATAAAATGCAAAAGATCTAAGAAAACAAGCAGAGATTGACACTGAAACGCTCACAGTCAAAGAGTAGCTGACTAAGAGGAAAAACATGGGCAGGGGGCGAAATAGCAATTAGGAAAATTTCTTCACATACCTGAAGGAGAAGAAGAAGCAGTGGGAGCTGAAATCTGGGGATTTGGAGACATCATGGTTTGATGATAAAGACAGAGCACTAAAAAGAAAAATCTTAGACTATCTCCTAAAGTCTCTTATTGGGTTGTGTTTGTTTTTCTCACTTGAGACTTGAGAGAGGCGCAACAACTGGTGGGTTGTCTGGTCCGGCACAAAACCTCCGAACTGAAGAAAATATGATTACTTTTGTAGTTTGTACTTACTACTAAGGTATAGAGAAAAATATGCATACACTAATTATTATATAGCTCAGTCTACAATGTAAACTGTACATCTCTCTATTTGAAATTACACATTTTCCAACATTATTTCTCAGGATGTCAAATATACCCCTAACTCTTGTGGGCTACTTTTATTTTTCTCCCTCTATTTTTCTTACTTCTTTTTTCCTTTTGGTGTGTTGGACCCTTTGGTTGTTTGTAATGCTGCAGTACTGTACAGTACTAGTCAGTAGTCACAAGGTAGGATTGTTTTTTTCCCATCTCATTGTCTTTGTCTTATTTTGGGTCATGGGTGAGAGGCTAACAAAAAATTCAATTATTTAGTTAGTTAGTTTATAGGCAACATAAACAAATCAAGAGAAACATATATGAGAATCAAAAAAATTAGATTGTATAATGAATAAGAAGAATTGGCAAACAAGCTAGAGCAACAACATTTTTCTCCGTAATGTTGGGATAAATTTTAAGATTCGTATCTCCATCTTTCAGATAAAGTGAAAAAAATATATATTAGCATAATCATCAAAAGATTCGGGAGCAATTGTTTCATTGGACTTTAGTTCGGTACAGTGAGTTGCAACTTGACCTAATCTATCAATAGATTGGTTGGCTCGACCTTTTTAATTAATATTTAATGAAGAGTTTGTATTGGTGAATACATTTACATATAATGGGAGAATCTATATTTTAATAGTAGAAAAGCAAATCCATCAATATTTATAGATAAAAAACTGAATATATACCAAACAATCATAAATTTAAGCAAAAGGTGAGATTTTTTTTTGTCATTATAAAAAAGTGAGTTTTAGTAGAGATAAAAAGGTGAATTCTACAATGAAATGAACCCAAGGAAAAATCTTTATGCAAAAATACCTTTCTGTACCATACAAATTATTCCTTTTCTTGGAAAAAAGACTATTATATTCATTTTTAGGAGTTGAGATATGTACTGAGATTAGCTAAGATAAACGGATAACTGCATTTTTAATATTTTACATACAAAATGGTTGATTTTCTAATTTATGAAAAATAAGTCATTTTTCTATACTGATTTTCATTTATAGTTGTTGAGTAAGCTTAGTTGGAAGGGTTGTGAAATTAATTACCTACTTTGCAAATTTGATCTCCGCCCTCCAAATAGCTCTATACCTTGATAAATAAATAAAATCCTGATTTTCATTTTGAGCCGTTCAGATTCACCATAAAAACCAGAAAAGGTGAACATTTTCTATACTTATTTTCTTACTTTTATACACTGAAAAATTCTTAAACTATATCAAAGTAAGCTTTCATTCATATGATGAATTGGGACCAGCGGAAAAAAGAGAAAAAAACTTATCATCAAATTCAGACACATATAATCTTTTGATTGGGTTGTTTTATCACTCAATGCCACCGCACAACAAGAATAGTCTCACAAATATTTTTCCAATCCAACAAGAAATTTCCCTTCTAAAACCTTCTCAGCAGAAGCTTTTTGCTTAGGAATTGAAAAAGATCCATGCACTAGATAGGATTACTATCTCATATCCTCCTACCTTTTTAAAAAAACATTATTTAAAAAAATTTAGAAAATTATAAAAAATAAAATAAAAACCTTGTATGTGCTTCCCTTCATTTGAAATTGCAAATGAAACTATAGATGAGAATGAGTTGGCTTACTCGACAACCAATCCACAAAGTCGGGCCGATAATTCTGTTCGACCTTTGTAGAGGTGGGTTGGTTGGTTGGTGGTTGCTAAATTATGCAAAAGTCATGTGACCTATAATGACCCGAGCAATCGACTTTGGAAAACTCAGCCCAACACTCACTCTCACACTCATTGATCGGCCCAAGCCCCAAAAAATTGACTTGAGTGGCCCAAGCCCAAACTCAATCACTCGTCTCTCTCATACTCTTCTATGGAAGACTTGATTTCCTCTCCTCAGTCCTCAGTGCTCACTCTCTCAACTCAAGTCTCAAGCCGGTCAACTCTCACTCTCTATCTTTCTCAACTCGACACCATCGCATCGCCACCACGGCCCCCACCATCATCTTCTCCCCCGTGCCACCACCACAACATGCCTCGTAGCCTCTCTCTCTCTCTCATCTTCTCGAAGTTCTTTGAACTCTCACCAACCCAGTGACCCCTGCCTCTCTCTCTCAAACACTCCTCTATTTCAGTGATCACGTCCTCCAAATTAGACTCAGGTATGTTTAATTCAACTTTATTTCAGCATAATTTTCACTTGCAAACAATGAATTTTGGATTTTGTAATTTTAGGGTTTTTTAATATTAATTTGGAGATTTTGATGTTGGTAGTTCAATAATTTTTCTTTTATTGTTGCAGAACTACAGTTTTGTGTTCCTGTTTGTGCCTTTCTTAAATGGTTATTACTTGAAGCAGTGATGATGGAGCAGTTACCATAATTAGCTAGCTGCATGGCGAATTGGATATTGATATTGAATCATTGACTGTGTTCTTGTTCTAAAAGACTGGCTTAACATACTTAGCTAGCTGCATGGTGAATTGGTGATGAATGATGTTTTTAGTTTTTGGTGATGATATTTGACTGTTATAAATTTATGTTTAAAGGTTTAAATTGTGTTTGTGAGAATTGGATGGCGTTCATTATCCGACCCACCAATCAACCGAAAAGTCGGATGCCACCCATTTCTTGACCCACAATAGTCGGATTGGTAGTGGTTTTGAAAATTGGCAAAAGTCAAGTGATCGAGTGAGTCGGTTGTTCGGCCAATAATGGCCCGACATGACCCATTCCCAACTCTAAAATGAAACACATGAGAAAAAAGTAAAAATTTAAAATCAGTATCACTCAATTCATCTACTTCGACTGTTGTATGCTATAACTCAAAAAGTAATCATTCTGATGCTGACTATGAGAACAAAGCAATTTAGACAGAGAGGCTAGGAAACTATAAAGTTCCCAAACCCAGAAATTAAATCATGAATTATATAACACTTTCCTTTATAACATACAGGTCTTCTCAAACTTGTAAAATTTCCACTACATCAAGCCACACCATTACAGAAACTTTCAAGCCCTAGGAAAAACAATGCAAAATAAATTTCTACAAGCTATACACAAGGATTAAAGAAAAGGAGAAAAAATCACGTCATCTTAAACCATCAAGCTCATCACTGTTTATCACTACAACACCACCACTAGCTCCCACCATCAATTTTGGCATTGGGAACAAAATATTTCTCAAAAGTGCAATACCTGGAAACGTCTCTGCAGCACAAACTAAACAGGTATGACATCATTTTTTGATGAGTCTTCACATCTCAAAACAACACCCTCAAGGCTAGCTGGAAAGATACAACTGGACCATTGGCATCCAGTTGTCAATGGCTCCGGTGGAGGGACAATCATAAGCACATTATCATTTCTCTGGACAATTCCAATCACACTAACTGTGCTACCTTCCTTGATGTACCTACAAAAGAACATCATTTGCAGTTATATCAGACTGACTAGGGAGTAAAAGAAATCTGCATTACAACTGATTCATGCATTTTCTATAAGCCCAGAAAATTCCTACTTAACAATTTTCATTAAGAATATTTGAAAAAAAAAAAAAAACTAAAACGAATTCAACATGTAATAATTTTCTACCCCTCTTTCAACCGCATTGTCCGGTCATCACTTGAAAGATTCCTCTCTCCCAACCACCTGACAAACTCTGGGGACATGTCCTTGTTCTCTGGGTTAACATCAATAATGATGGACTCATCAACATAGGGAGTAACCCTTGCTCCATAGCCAGTCTTAACCAAAGCTCTCAACCCAGACTGGAAATCAGAGATGTAGAAATCCACTACATGCCTCTGTCAAGAAACATAGAAAAAGGAGCACAGTTCAGCATTTAAAATATTAAACCTCAAAAGGTAGAGCACCACTTGATACTAGCACATCGGTCCTACACTTGTAAACCAGGCATTTTATGTGAGAGAGAAATCTTCTTTTGAAAAAAGACAAAGGATTAGCAAGAGAGGCTTTGTAGTCCAAAAAAAGATAAACTAAAATTTCTAGTATATACATCATAAAGGCAATCAACCACTTCACCAACAGGCATATATCTTTTTTATTTTTTATTTTGGTGAAAGGTCCCTATAGCCTAAACCATCTGTTTGCAATTTGTCTACTCAAGAATATTAAAATGTATAATGTCGCTAGAAAAAGTCCAAGCGTTAGGAATGAGAGTTCAGCAGTTTATGAGCCTACACCTTACAAAGGAAAAAAAGAGAGTAGATTCTGAACATGTGAGGAAACATATTATGCGCCTAATAAAATTGTAAGGCCTTTAAGCATGGATATGAAGTTATATGGCAAGGACAAACTGACCGATATCTCTGTGTGCTATGTCTGAAAATGCTTTATTTAAACTCTCAACATGTGTCCAATTATGGATTTTTAAAATGTGCATAATTATGATATGG
Source organism: Purshia tridentata (assembly GCA_003254885.1). Classification (NCBI taxonomy): domain Eukaryota; kingdom Viridiplantae; phylum Streptophyta; class Magnoliopsida; order Rosales; family Rosaceae; genus Purshia; species Purshia tridentata. Next base: position 31,680 of record QANT01006408.1, read on the forward strand.
TTAGGAGTATCAAGTACTGAATACATCTCCAGAATTTAAAGAATTTATTATTAACAAAATTATTTTCAAAGTCTAAATACATTTATTTATAACCAGATACATGTTGCAAAGAATTCAAAAGCTATCATACTATATGGGATAATGGATATGATTCTCTGATAGAATTATCTATGCAACATAATTCCAAAGGAAAGTCTTTACTTTTCAGTTACTTACCTCTGATGATCTAAGTCCCCATGTAAATCGACGATGTGTAGGGTTTGCTGGTTTTGAATCCCATCCTCGGTACTCATATAAGCTTGTAGATGTATACACGCATCTAGGAACTCTCCGAAAGGATGACTCAAGGGGTACATTACCACAAGTAACCACCTTCAAGAATAAAAAATATAACATTAAAACTTATATGCTACTTATGCCGAAGAAATAAGGTAAATGACAACCAGATGATGAACCACTGAGCAAGAAATACTAGCCAGGTTCTGTTCTTACTATAGTAGCAACATATTTTTGTAAGACTAAGTACTTTGATAAAAGACTTTCCATATGACATCAATTCTGAACCCTAAATCTTCCACTCTAAAGAAAGAAACTGCATTTTTTTTGCTATCTGCATCACATATGCGTAAATGCATACATTAAAATGCCAAAGTAAAAATATTTATAAATATATATCAATTCACAGATTATCTTCAGATTAACATGCAGAAAGACTTTTTAAATATATACATTTAAATGTCAAAGTAGAAAGGTTTCTTGAAATGTCAAGGCTTATGTCCCCGGCTTCACTGTATCACACCAAAATGTTAAATGATAGTCCAACCTGTTTGTGTACTTCTCATTACCACTGTTACTCTATCAAATAAATTCCTCATCCTTCTTCCTCTGTTCACACCATTTAGTTCCCAGTAAAAGATTCATCTTTTTATTCAAATTATTGGAAAACACTGATAAGTAATGCTTTGTGCAAAGTGCAATGCACTAATGTGAATCAAAGGTAAGAAGAAGTCTTTTAAATATTGAGTTCTATGTAAAGTAGAACAGAAACAGACACACACAAAGAATAAAGAACTAAGGGATGTTATATGAGATCTAAGGCAGGGAAGAAAAATGCCGACTAAAAGTTGAATTTCTATAAACATAAATCTCAATCAGCAGATAAACCAACAAGAGGAGATAGAAATATAAATATTATATCAGCATTGGTTATGTTACATACCCCAGAGACCTTCACATATTGCCCATTTTTAGCAGTTCTAAGCTCAGCATCAGGATAACGAGAAATGAAATTTATGATAGATTTTCTTCCCCAACAAGTATTCCAAGTGAATAAAGCAGCAACTGCACCAAAAAGAATTGCCACAACGGCAAGGAGTACGGCATTGTGGACTGCTCCAAGAATAAAACCACCAGCTATGAACCCCATCACAAATATCAGTATGACAGACCACAATATTGTCTTTGGGAAGTTCCTTCTGAAAGAATAATCATCTTGGACAAGAGTAGTCACTGCTTGATTGTGAACAACAGAAGAACCTTGTAATTTCATTGACCCCATAGTCTCCAAAGGCCCAGATACCTTTCTAGGGGCGCCAGAGGGATTTAGTGGACCTGAAGAAATGGGCCCAGATGTGATGAGACCTGTTGTGGGAAGAACTGGTGGAATATGACCAGAATTTTGGCGTGTCACTCCACCAGATTGAGGGCCAGAAGACTTCTTCAGAGGTTCCCCGTGCTTATTGAGTGGTCCAGAATTAGTCTTCTTTATTGAAGCTGAACCAGTCATGGCTCCAGCAGATACAGGACCTGATGTGGTATAGCTAGCCCGAGCTGCAGCATTCGGCATGATAGGACCTGAATGTGAAGCAGCACCTCCAAATGATCCAGTCCTTGAAGGAGCACTGGTCAGTTGTCCAGATTTCCTAGACTTGGACCCATCCATAGGGATATCAAACATTTTCCCCAGCTCTCCCGACTTCTTGATATCACCACCAGTATAGGGCATGGCCGTTGAGCCCATAGTAGGTGTTCTTTCTTTTGGCTGCTCAGGCCTGCCTGATACATAGAGACCATTGCTGAGTTGATGAGATGGAAATCTGGAACCCATCAAGCTTCTTTTAGGGGCGCAGATAAAGGCACGGAATGGATATCTAAGTGATACTCAAAGTCCTACTGAGAGAGAAAAAGAGAGGCAATCAGGTATTGTTCATATAATTATAAATTCGCACGAATACTTGAGAAGCTATCAAGAAATAGTTGTTAAAGTTATGAATGATATGCCCCAATCAAAGAAAATTACACACATCCATAAATTACAAAGTCATGGAGATTCACAGAAAATGAGACATTGAATGAGTAAATTTAATCAAATTATAGTACCCAACATAAAGAAAAAAGCATATCCATGCAACATACTCAGGCAAACACTAGGGAATAGAAGATATAATGATTTAAATTAGAAAATTCATGGTCTCAGTCTCTTAGAGATTACTAGAGAGAGAACTTTTGTTCTGTGGTGGAACAAATACTCAGATGTTAAACTATGCTCCGATATTCTGTTCTTGAACTTTTTAGCAAACTCAAAAACTAGACAAATCACCTAAACTACAAAAGAATTACAAATAAAAAAAATAAAAAAATCTATACTAATTAGTAATTAGTAAGATTCCAGTTGAGAAATATATCATTCCAGGAAAAATTTTCCGGTAATGGGAGATCTGAAGAAAAAAGAAGGAATTGTAGGACATATGGCTCCTTTTGGATCTAAGAGAAATTGATGGGCATGAAAATGAAAACTCTCAAAAATCTGAATATGGCTGTGTTCAGACTGTTCCCGTAAGCTTCTTCTTTTTCCTCACTTTCCATAAGAACTGACAAAACCCAACACTCAAAAGCAACTCTTTCCTTGCAACATTTTCTCATCAACCAACCAGAATAAAAAGAAGAACTAAATCGATGACCTACGTTCAACAAAACAAGAAAAACAACAGAATCCCCCACGTTTGGCAAGGTACAACAAAGTCATTCCCATATGAAAATAAAACAAACAATTTTCACAGCTCAAATCAGAGAAACAAAGCATACCCAGATCACCATTTTGAACTATAACCAAGGCAATGTGGAAGATCTACACAAATGAGCAAGAGTTTCATATGGGTTCACAGCAGATTAGTGGCAATGGGGAGAAGGGTAAAATGGGAATAGATAATGTGCAAGAGTAATACCTGAAGAGGAAGAAGAAGAAGAACAACAACAACAACAAGAGAAGGATTTAGCTGCTGAAATGGATCAAAGACAGTGGTTGAAGTGGTAATAATAGTAGTAATGATTCTGCTGGTGAGAGTGAGATCCCATCTCCGTAGCAGTCACAATCTCTTTCTCTCTCTGAAAAATACTCTGTTTCTTTCTCTCACTAAAAAAAGTCTCTCTCTTTCTCACTCTTCAAAGAGCCGCAACAACTGGTAGGTTGTCTCATCCGGCAAAAACCACCAAACAGAGTAAATGACTTTGGATAAACAAACATAATATTTCAATATTACCTGAAAAGTCACCTTCCACCTTCCACTCTCTCTCTGTCTCTCACTTTATTTCTCTCCTTTTTTTTTCATTTTCTCTGGGTGCTATATTCATTTTTCAGTTTATTTTCCTACCATTTTTTTGTTTTTCATTTTTCGAATAGTTAGATGTTATAGCCAAGAGTCAATTAATATCTTTGGTATCATGAAGATAAAGGGTTAGGGTTATTAATCAATCTTAGGGCACTTTTTTTTTACGTAAGAACCTACCACTCTTGAGAAATACAGTTGTCTTTATATATAAAATTTATAATCATTACATAGTAAATAGTGTAGGCCCCAATCTTACTCACAGTAAAGTTTTAGAGTTAATCCAAGTAGTGAATGATGAAGTGGGGGAAAATGAATAAAGGATTACAATTATAATAGGTTAAGGATTAATAGAAAAATTAATAAATTTGACATATAATTTAAAAATATATATATTGAGATATCGAAAAGAAATTCATATCAAAATAAGATATGGTTTCTTTTGAAAGAAGTATTATCCTATGATAGCTTTACAACATTCTACTTACAATGTAAAGTAAATTTCACAACTAGTATAGTAATATGAGTATATAATCTTCCAAAAATTTGGTGATTGCTTAGACTAATACACCTTACAAAAGATGAAATTTTCTGATCCCATTGGACTCTATAATAAAGGTAGTGGTTTCATAAAGCTGCATATCCAATAAGAGGGACAACATATATATTAGGTTAGGAGAGAGAGGAAAAACAATAGTAATTCTACGCCTATAAGATTAAACTATGAACCACACATTCAAATAAAAACAAACTCATAATTAATAATTCATATTAAATTATTTGATTGTTGAGTAAAAAAATATTGCCACGTATGTTGTTAGACTGTATGACAAATGTTATCAAATTTACTAGATTCTGCATATTTATAAATTCATATTAAATTATTTGATTGTTGAGTAAAAACATATTGCCACGTATGTTGTTAGATTGTATGACAAATGTTATCAAATTTACTAGATTCTGCATATTTATCTATATTTATTTATTTATATTTTAAAAAATATATACAACTTATCGAAATAAATGGGTTCCATTTATGTAAAAGATGTGATAGGTCATTAGATTATTAAATGTAGTTCAAAATAATTTATTTTATTCTTCCATTTATATAAAAGATGTGTCCTTTGGGATGCATGGGATGTGTCTTTATGTGGGGTATGGGATTGTAGGGAGGTGGGAACTAGGGTTGGTTTACAAGTCAATTCTTTTGTTCTAGAATTTGATTATGTACTCTAAAACATCATTATTGGCATGACAGTTTCATTTCACCATATTAAACCTTTCATTCTCAATTTTTATTTTTGACACAAAAATCTTGTGCAACTTCACACGTCTCCAAAAGTATATATAACTTGTAAATTTCGGATTAATGGCCTCTTGACTTTTTTTAGGCCAATCCTATCACAAATTAACTATATGACAAAACATTCTGAGATCTAATTTGGAAGGATAAAAGATTCAAAATTTATTGACTGATCTCACTTTGTTATCCTTTTTTTTTTTCCTTTTTTCCGAGCAGTCTTAGATTTTGGTGATTTTTTTGTTTGGGGGCAATGGTCTCTTGAATCAATGCTATGGCTAAATGCTAAAAGGTTTAAAATTTAAAGATGTTAATTTCACTGGTCCAATTAATTGATTCTCATCCAATATGCATGAGGTGTGATATCTCTATCTGTCGAGAATAAATTATAACATTCTCTACTACTTTCAAAAAGTTGATCCACCATGCATAATAAACTACGTATCCAAATTGTTATAATGTTCCCTACCTCTAGCATCTAGCAAAAAATATCACTAGATAAGGGATTTGAAGATGGTGAGGGTTAATCTATATGTATACACTAGTATGCTAAACTGTTTCAAAAGAAAGAAGAAAAAAACCCAAATCCTACCTTAATATGTAAATGAGTCAAATTCGTACCAAATGGTTGATAACCAACTTTTGAAATTTAGAGATTGGAGAGCATGAGCCAGTTGTTATGTTTCCATGTTTTTGTTTCCATAATTCTAGGAGAAGATTATAACCATAGTAGCTAGTTTGTGATGCTTTCAATAAGTGTAATCACAAGGGTTTCTAGCTCCGGGGTTAAATAATTATTCTCACATATTGATGATAAGAGTTTGATTCTTACATTCTCATTTTGTAGTGTAGTAATCCAAAGTTCTGCACCATCTTAGAATACAGTACAGAAATTCTGGGTGCTTATGGAGGCACTCATTTTACCTTTGTCTCATTTTCTTTGTGACTCATAAAGTTGGGATCTTTTTTCTTTTTTTTTTTGGGTCGAAATAAAGTTAGGATCTTTATCACACCATGATACACCAAAATGCCAGAGGAAGCACCTGGACAGCAACACATAAAATTTTTGCGGCCTTCTGCCTGACCCAGTTTAGCATTTACATTAGGCACTCTGTCCACAAGCAGTGAAAACAGATGTGTATGCTACTATGCTAGAGAAGGAGAGAAGAAAAGGGTCACAAAGATTCAACAAGAATCCCCCTAATTACAGTTTGCCAGAGAAGTTTCAACATCTCAAATGCTAGTCGATGATGGTCCACTGCATAATTAAATCATAAGAATCATATGGACCACATACTGAATCTGTGACTATGTAAGGGCTATCACTATTACTATCCAGTGACAGCCTAACAGCCAAAATTGGCATAATCCTCTCCGAAAAAAAATTTGCCACACAATCCATTTGAAATTAGTAATTACCATTAACATGAGTTTACATGCTGCCCTTCCAATAATGTTAAATCAAGAAAATTAGATGAGTAAAAGGTAAGGTATCAGTCCCGACATATTAAGTATTCAATTTATGCAACTATACATCAAAGTAAACGTCAGTGCTTAAAAATGGGATAATAGAAGAATTTAAACACATTACTCTTAGAATTGCATGATATAAGTTCTTTGCAGAGCTGGATTACATGATTGAACAAGGAAAAATCAATTTTCTTTGGGAGAGAGCTAGAGAGAAAATTTTATTTTCTTCTCATAAAAGATATTAGCCTATTTCTGAGGTTATTACAAACCAATTTGTTGTTCTGCATTTTTGTTATGGTTTGGCCTGCCTTTGCAGCTGTTTTCTTGTGCTTAATTTGGCCCACTTTCATCTGATTTATTTATGTTTCTGTTAAAGTTTGTAAACAACAGACGACCATATACATTCCCATTTGAGAAAGTCGGAAGGAATTGGAAACAAAATTTTCTTATAATTTTGTAGTAATCTCCAATTAACTTAGTTGCTTTGCTTCCAATATAATAATTTTATCAGTCAGCAAATTACTAGCACTTCAAATGGCCCTGTACACATGCACATTCCACTAGAAAAACTACCATTCGCAACGAAGCTAGTCAAAGTCTAAATGGTAAACGCAACCGATTACACCATACTGCACTCAAAGCTCCACTAGGCACTACCTAATTTACTTATTTAGGTTTGTTCATTCATTCAAGAAAGGCCAGGATTCCCGAAAAGTGCAATGGCAACAGTACTCAAAAAACTCAACATGCACAAAGATACAAACTTTGAGCCACATTCTGAATTAGAAGGTTGTTGTCCAATCCATATCAAGCTTCATCATTCAACATGAGCTAGACTATCTAACTATTGATGCAGAAAACCCAATTCACAAAGATTAATATATTGATCTCTCCAATATGTCACTATTTTGTTTCTGAATAAGAATTTCAGAAAGCATCAAGGACGGACGTGCAACCCATGAAGCCATGATGCCCCAACATGAATAAGCCCATTTAAAATTTCAAATATTGTATTAGACCATATATGCATGGGTGAAGAAAATGCACCAAAATGAGGACTTAATGGAAAAAAGAGTCTAACCAAGGGAGTAATATATCTAAGCCAAAGCAAAATTTTCGGCATTAAGTTAGCTAATACTAATAACTTGAACACACAAACTTTCTTAGAGAAGCCCTTCAAAGTAAACCTTTTGACACGGTATAGAGAAAAGTAAATCCACTCTTCCAAACAAATCTCCACTCCATAAAAAGAAAAAAGAAAACAGACCTATGCATACCCGTTCTCCATCAATCTGTGGATTTGGATAACTTATATAAGAAGATACACATTTTCATTATTCAAAGCACCTCTTACTAAGCAAGCAAGCAAAGCATAACCAAAATTATTAGCCACAAAATGCTCAATCCTGAACAGTATATTTGTCATTTCCATGGAAATTTCAATCTCTATATGGTTGTTTAAATATAATATGATCAATCCAGATTTCCTGATAAAGGCTTCTTAAAGCATTTCCAAAAGCATTCGCTATAGTATCAGTTTTTTCCATTTAAGATTGTCCAAAACTAATGTGAAATAACACTATAAATCTCCAAAACAGCATGGTAATGAGATCTCTTCTGTAAAATAAAGTCTTACTAATATTTTAAAAAAAGATACATAAACAAACTATCTCACCCAGCACACTCAATGCCTCCCGCATGGCCGAAAAATAACCTTATTTTAATTATTGTGGTAGAACTACTGACTTATTTTAATTTGCAAATCTCCTGCCAGCAGCATTTTGGACTTGTTCACAAATTATTAACAATAAGTACCTAACTAATAAGCCAACTGAACCACTCAAATCACTTTACCTTTGTTAACCATGCAAAAGGAGATTAGTTGTTGTCACAGATGTAATTTCTTAATCAAAATTCATCAGTATTCTAGAATCTGAACAACAAAGTGCCAAAATTTGTAATTTCTTACCTATACCTCATTTTGTAAATCCACAAATGATACAATCACTGACCTCATGTTGTAGCTTACAAGATTACAATTAAAAAAATTTCAAATCAATACACCCACAATATATCAAACTGCCACAACACATATCACATAAGATAGACAAAATAAAATTTTCATTCATAAACACTGTCAAAATCTATATATTCATACTGAATTCAATTCTATCACAGTGTTAGAATCCAGCACATTACGAATAACCCACAAAAATCTAAACTTTGAGCTAAACAACCAAATAATTCCTCACCCAATTGATAAAAAACCACTCATTCACCAACCAAACCCACCAATTCTTCTAGCTCAATCAATACATTCCTCTACTGTTATTGAGAATCGACCCGAGCGTACCCAACACCGCAAAAGCCAAGAGCGGACTAACATCCAACGTATCGAAAATCGGCGGAATTATGTTGCGGAAGAGGTTCAAATAAGGATCGCAGAGGTCCCGAATGGCTGAAAGCGGCTGGCGGTCCCAAGGAATGTTGGGGAACCAGCTGAGCAAAACCCTAACCATCAAAACCCCACTGTATATATCGAGCCACTTGGAGAGCCCGGCGGCGACCACTGTCAGCGGCGTGTTCAAGTACCCGCTCGGGCGGTCCCCCAGCGCCGCGAAGAAGAGGGGTCCGGCGGAGGATCCAATGGCGGGTCCGAATCGGGACCCGAATTTGAGAAGCGAAATTGAGAGGCTGCGGGCGACGGCTAGGGTTAGGGCGAAGAGGGTGGTGAGGGTGCGAGTTGGGCCGTGGTTGAAGAGCAGTTGCGGGTCCCCCTGAGATGATGGGCTTAGGTTCAGGGTTGGTTTGGGGGATGAGGAGGAGAGGGGTTTGGAGGTTGCGGTGAGAGAGACACAGAGGGGTCTGAGTCTGAGGGGCAGTTTGGGAATAATTGTGTTGAATTTGGGAGTGTGAGTGGTGGAGAAGAAGGGTTTGAGCTTGTTGGGTTTGATGGGGCTTGAGCTTGTTGGGAAGAGGATAGCTTGGGAAGCCATGACTGATGCCATGTTTGCTTTCGCGAATGAAACGAAGCTCCCGACTTTCTGCGGAAGAAGACCTTGTTTTGTTTCTAGACTGAGAGAGAAGTGAAATAATGGGATAAACGATTTTTCTATTTTCTTTTTATTTTTGGTTATTTATTTTTGTTGTAAGTTTAACTTGTTCCTTTATTAACTACCCTACCAATGTCGGATTTGGAGAAAAATCTTGGTTTTTTAAATAAAATTGTAACTATGCTCATTGAATTATAATTTATAAGTCACTAACTTTTGACACTTTTTAACGCACACGGCACGCACTAATGCACATGTTAATGAGGCTTTTTAATTATTTAGTTTTTAACTAATTATTTAAAAAAAATAGAAACTTTGATAATTTTATAACTCTTTTCTTTCTTCACTTAATAAAATGGTGGAGTATTTTTATTTTAATGGCTTAATTTTATATTTGTATTCTTATTTTTATTAGTTAGTTTTATTTAGTTCTTTAGTCTAATAAATGGTATTTTGAGAATATCATAATTTGATAAAGCTTCTAATTTCAAACTTTTCTTATGATTTTAATATTAAAGATATTTCACTTTATTTTCTTTAAACTTTAAAAAATAGAAAATGTTATTCACCTTTTTTAAATTATTTTCTTCATCGACTTTTTTTTTGTTATTTTCATTCTTTATTAGTTTATGATAGTTACTATTCATTTTCTAAAGATCATTTTTTAAAAAAATTAACTAAATCAAAAATTATTTGACCATATAATCATGATTAAATAAACATATGTAAAATAAAACTGTGATCAAAATTGTATATTTATTTTCTAAAGATCATTTTTTAAAAAAATCAACTAAATCAAAAATTATTTGGCCATATAATCATGATTAAATAAACAGATGTAAAATAAAACTGTGATCAAAATTGTATATTTATTTTTTCACAATTATATATCAAATATTTTTAATTTAATTTATTTTTTATAAAGATGATCTTCAAAAAATAATCGATTTTAATTATGAGAATATACAGCAGAATAAGAATAAGAATAAGATAAATTAGTGTTTTATATTGTCACACTGATTAAGAGTTGTTTTGATTTTCAATATATTTTGCACACGTGACTTATTGAGTTATTTCTTAAAGATTTTTTTTTTTCATTTTGTGCAATATTTTGAAGGGCTTTTTTAATGGCCAGGTCATGTATGTGTGCTCCTTTTTATTAGAAAAGTTAAAGTTTAAACCGTGTGAAAGGATAGAATCATAGCAGTTATGAAAAGAGTCAAGGAGGTGTACACCAATGCAGACAGCCACGTATTCAACACTCATTTGCTGCCACGTGACACAAATTGGACACGTGTCCACTATCTGTGACACATCATAGGGCTACTTAGATCAATTAATGCAGCTAGAAACTCAGCAGCATACCAATTAAGTTTACATTTGCAATGGAATTGAAATCTATAAAAATTTCTTCTGTTATTATGTTTGTCTGCATCAGCATGTTGTTGATCACTTTTGGTTTTGCAGTAGGAGTTGATCATGGAGATCAAGGAGAGCCGTACAGGATGAAAGAACAAGACAGAGAAGTAGCAGCAGTCAAACCATCTTTTTGGGAGATGCTCAAAAATGGGTTTTCCTTGTACACAAGTTCACCCTTAGGAGTTACAAGCTACTTGGAGAAGGTCAAAGCCCTTGCACATCAAGCACATGCTTTCCTGGTTCCTCCCAATTTGGAGTATGATCCTCAACCTATTAATTTATCATTATTTTTTTGAAGAAAATTAATTGGAAGAATTATTAATTTATTTATTTTTGTGGGTGAAATTCAGTTTTAGGGGGAGTACTAGTAATGAAGCAGATCAACTTAGCAGTGGTGGTGGTGGAACTGGAGAGAAGGTGAAAAAGGCTATGAGCAAAAGTTTAGGGGAGAGCAAGGCCACTGTGGAGGACTCAGCTAAGTCAGCAGCCAAAATAGTTGGGGAAGCAGTGCAGAAGACAAAGGAGAAGGTGAAAAAGAGCTTGTCTGAGAGAGAAGCAGAGCCTCATAAACCTGAGCTCTGAATACATACATTTTGGGTCTTTTTGTATCTGAGATTAATTTCTTTGTGCCATATACGATATATCTATTGCTGTTTGTAAGTTTAAAATACTAAATACTGTTGTAGTATGTAGTTGTGCAGCTTGAGAGATTTCAATGTGATCAGACAAATTGTTAAGATTCAGCTTTGTGTATATATATATTGTGTTTGTTTCTTCCATATGGGTGAGATTCATCCACACTGCACCAGAAAACCATTTAAAGTATGTTACTTTTTATGAATAGTGAATGCATAATTAGTAACTGTGATCTTCAAAGTGCTGCCTTGGGTTGGTGCCCAGATTTGTCAAAGTGAAAGGTAAAAACTTGTTCACTATGAGCCACAAAGTACACAATATTTTTCTTTATGGCAATTTTGTGCCACCAGATTATGATCTTATACATTTTGTGTTTGCTTCGACTCTTCCCAAGTTCAAGGTTTACGGTTTATGCAATGTTAGTTGTTTGGAGTCAAAACAGCTCCAAGCTAGTGTACCAAAATGCAACAGTATCTTAGTTTCAAGAATGCTTTGAATTCCTCATCAACTGATGAAACCATATCTGAAGAAATTGAATTGGGAAAATGCCAGAAAGATTGTTGGAGTGATCATGAGAGGGAGTCTCACTCATTATGTCCGTATAATGAGGCTAATTTTGGTAACTCAGGCCCCATAATGAGGGCATTAGAGCTTTTAAGTTTTGACAATACCAGCTTATGCTTCATGGACCTTGAGGAAGATGTTGAAGCTGAAAAGTACCTCAGCTAGCATATTTTAAACCAAGTATGTTGAAGCTGCATATTTTGTAGGGGAATGTAACCTTCTCCTCATCTAAATTTTTGCCCCTACTACTATCAATTGGGCATATGTTAAACCACAATCTACTAGTGGGTGATTTCAATTTCTTTTAATTCTTGATATGTGTCTTTAAATGATTATTTTCATTTGTCAAGTGGTGCAAATGACTCATGCACATAGATTGACGAAAAAGTGACACTACAACTTTAAACTCAAACTAGTTTTGGGAGCAGTGGGCAAAAAACAAGAACAAAACTAGTTTTGAGAGTAATGTTAAAAGGTGGTTTGGCTGAAAATGTCTAGATTGATGGTACGATTGCCGGAAAAGTGACACTCAAACTTCAAACCAATTTTGAGGGTGATATTGAAAAGTTTTGAACAATTGGAAACATATTGAAATTGAGTGTATATTATAAGGGAAACCATCCTTATTTTATTTTATTTATTGTATTATATTTTATTAAGTTCTTTTTTTATAGTATTTATATTACGATTAATTAAGGAAGAGTCTAAGAACCATAGAAAAATGATTTTCAACCATTTTCTTGGTAATTATTTTTGACAATTTTCACACTATTCATATTGTTGAATCTTTATATGTACATTCACATTTTTATAGTCACACAACTTTCATTACAATGTTGTTAATAGTTTTTCATTTTTATTTCGTTTGTTTATATATTAGAAGGGGCGCATATATATATAATGTATATATTATTGCTTTTTTTTGGGGCCAAGCTTGTATATATTATTGCTAAGTTTGCATATTTATATAACTTTTTATGCATGGTACTCAAAGAAAAATTACTTTTATGGGGACAAGTCTTCCAATTTCCTTTTTAAATATTTAACTTTTGAAATATTGGAGGAAACTAAGGTTGATGTTACAATGTTGGGCTTTCAATATAATTTGTTCATAATTTGTCAATTTTGTTTTATTTGCTTGTACATTAGAGTAGATCTTAAAATCTTGTACTATTTTAAAGTTTTTTACCCATATATTTATATTGGTGAAATTGGAGCTCACATTATTGCTGAGGGAGGTTATTTTCGACCCATAGTTCACCTTTTTTATGAACTCTACATGTTCCAATTGACCTGAAAATAAATTCATAGGTCAATTATCGAAAATAGATTTGTTGTTCTGTTGAGAGGAGGAATAATGTCGTAAGAAATGACAGATATTAGGTGATGAATGCTTGACAATTGTGATGTTGAATATTTTGTACGGCTCCACTTATTTTTTTAATGTGACTCATTGTTTCTTAAATTGTAAATTTGTGAACTTTTGATCCATCAATTTTACATAAACATTAATATTATTCAGGATGGCTAAAAAAGGTTGAGCAAGAGAAAATATCAAATAGTTCAATTTTCAAATCTTTACATGAGATTTACAATAAATTTTGTTATACAAAGTAGTTTAATTTTTATCAAATTTTTATACCAATATTGATTTTCCAAATGTTAAACATATGTGTATAATCAATGAAATGTAATTCAATAATAAATTTTGTGGAACGATAATGTTGTGCTGTTCAAACAATAAACTGAAAATTATTTATGAATTAATTTTTTAGTTTAATATAAAATCTATATTCAAGTTTGGGCTCACCTCATTTTATAATTTATACAATTTGGAATCTGAATTTAGTATCTTTGGCTGTTCTCACTACCAACTCATCATCCCCGCCTCCCCTAATTGAAACCGACTCTTGTTAAAAGTCGATACCTCCGATTAACAAAAAAAATATAAAGAATTCAACAATAAAAATAAAATAAAATACTTTTGAAAAAAA